>JAINVK010000639.1:0-47744 GCA_030068075.1 Paguma larvata
GATGCTGCCACACAGGCCCGTTGTGGTGTGGACACCCCCGACCCTGCCACTGTCGGGGCCGTCGGAAGGATGGGACGTCGCAGACAACACCATGCAACCTCCTGGACTGGGCGCCCTGGGTCACCTGCTTGTTCCTATCACAGCCTGGCAAACGTGACCTTCTGAACACCGACCGGTCCTAAACGCCCCGAATCACTTTTTGTACTGTGTCCTGCTTGGGATTCGCAGAGTTTATCCTTCCGAGCTCTCCAGTCACAGGAGAAGCAGGAGACCTACCTCCACGGGAAACAGATACCGCTCCTCTACCTTCCTGGCCACACTCCTGCAGGATAGAGAGCGCAGGCTTCGGCCTAACTGGGGAGTACAAAACCATTGCTATGGCAGCAATGGAGTTCAGCGCGTCTCATAAAGCCGGGGCAGCTCCCCTCCACTCGGAGGATGCCGCAGCCAACTGGCGGGCAGGGTAGACAAAGAGCCTAGGGGTGCTGCAGGCAACCTACGTGGCCCTCAGCTTTGACGGCAACACCTCCCAAGGTGGCCTTTCATTGAACCCGCGGTGGGTCCTGGCCTCAACTTCCTGCTTCAGGCAGGATGTGGATCAAAAAGTTCCTGTGATGATACACCCTGGGAGCCCAGGCTGGCACACTCCCTCCAGGTCTGGTCACACACACCGCCCTAGCCTGCCCCCACCCTCGGAGGTCCAACCAAGGCCGAGGTAGAGGAAGAGGCGGGGGTGAGGGGCATGTGGCCCTGAGGGAAATCTCCCAGCTCAGGGTCTCAACTATCAAGTGCAGGGGATTTCCAGGGCCCCCATTTAGCCATCTCACATCCTGTTTCCCTCCTGAGTCGGGAGCAGTGAGGGATCGGCTGCCCCCAAAACCACGTGCCCAGGGCACGTGTGGGTGGCCCGCACGAGACACTGTGCGGACACTTCCTTCCACACTCACACACCACACATTCACACGCACCCACCGCACAGAACACATTTGTGACATACCCACACACATACGCCACACACGCACAAACACACCACACCACAGACACAGGGTTTCTGGACTCCTTTATCCTTCATGACTTTCTGTGCTATTTCCTTGCCCTGAGCCGCCTCTCCAGCACCGCTAATGGCCTCTCTTGCCTTTCAAGCCCTGCTGGTGTCAGTCCTAGACGACCTCCTAACACCCCCGAACAGATCGAGCTGGGCAGCATCTATCATTTCCAAACTGTCGGGACTGGTCCTCAAGGACTCAGGTAGAGGGAAGTGAGCCCATGGTCTCCTCTGAGCCCACTTGCTGGGGCCTGGGTCCCCTCTCAGACCAAGCTCGGTTCCTGACGTTCGTGTTCCGTCATCCCTAAGGGTTCAGTCCTTTTTGGTGAGAGGTGTTGATCCCGCGCTGCTCCCACAGGCCAACGTCACCTCCCGTCCCCACCAGAGCATGGCCGACTCAAGGGAGCTCTGCGCGGGGCTGCTGCACTGGTCCTGTGTGGCTGTGGACACCGCAGACCCTGCCGCCTGCGGGGCCTTCGGAATGATGGAGCTGCCACGCCACACCACGCCACGCTCCCTGGAACAGGGCGCCCTGGGGGCACCTGGCTGTTCCTATCACAGCCTGGGAAACGTGACCTTCTGAACCCCTACACCGATCCTGACAGTGCTCCGAATCTCTGATTTTCTCGTTGCTGCTTTGGATGCGCAGAATTTACGCTTCCGTGTTCTCGGTCACAGGAGAAGAAAGAGGACACCTACTACCACGGGTGACAGAAACCGCTCCACTACTTTCCTGGTCACACTGCCCGGGATAGAAAGCCGCAGGTTCGGCCCTAACTGAGGAGCAACAAAACCAGTTGCTATGGCAGCAATGGAGTCCAGCACCTCATAAAGGGGCCGCGCCCCTCCACCCGGGGGACCCCGCGCCAACTAGCGGGCAGTGTGGGCAAAGAGCTAGGGGTGCTGCAGGCCACCTACGTGGCTCTCAGCTTTGACCGCAACACCTCAAGGTGGCCTTTCTTTGAACCCGCGGTAGGTCCTGGCCTTCAACTTCCTGCTTCACGCAGGATGTGGATCCCAAAGTTCCCGTTGATGCACCCACTGGGAGCCGAGGCTGGCACGCTCCCTCCAAGTCCAGTCGGACTCACGCCCTAGCCTGCCCCCTCCCTCGGAGGTACCCCAAGGCCGAGGTGGGGAAGAGGCGGGGGTGAGGTGCATGTGGCCCTGAGGAACTCTCCCGGCTCAGGGTCTCAACTATCAAGTGCAGGAGCTTTCCAAGGCCCCCATTTGGCCATAACACATCCGGTTCCCCTCTGAGTCGGGCGGCAGTGAGGGATGTGCTGCCCTCGAATCCATTTGCCCAGGGCACATGAGGGGGCCGGGGGAGCACGAGACACATGTGTGCGGACACGTCCATCCAGACGCTCACACACCACACATGCACAGCAACCAACCCACAGAACACATTTGTGACATACCACACACACATACTCCACACAGCCCAACACACCCACACCACAGGCACACAGGGTTTCTGGACTCCTTTCTCCTTCATGACCTTTCTTTGCTATTTCCTTGCACTGAGGCCACCTCCCCACCCCTGCTAATAACCCTCTCTTGCCTTTCAAGCTCCTGCTGGTGTCAGTCCTTATTCGACCTTCCTAACACCCCCAGCAGATCCGAGCTGGGCCCCGCGTCTACTGTTTCCAAAATTGCCGGGACTGTTCCTCCAGACTATGGCCGAGGGAAGTCAGACCATGGTCTCCATCCTAGGCACACTTGGTGGACCTTGGTCCCCTCTCAGTCCATGCTCGGTTCCTGACGTTCGTGTTCCGTCATCCCTAAGGGTTCAGTCCCTGTTTTGGTGAGATGTGTTGGTGCCGTGCTGCTACACAAGGCCGCCGTCATCTCCGTGTCCCCACCACTAACATGGCCGACTCGAGGGAGCTCTGAGCAGAGACTGCAGCACTGGCCCATGTGTGACTGTGGACAACCGCCGTCCCTGCTGCCTGCCGGGGCTCTCGGAAGGATGGACGTCGCCACGCCACACCACGCCAAGCTCCCTGAACAGGGCGCCCTGGGCGCACCTCTCTGTTCCTATCACAGCCTGGGAAACGTAACCTTCTGAACCCCGACACCGGTCCTGACAGTGCCCCCGAATCTCTGTTTTGTTCTGTGTCCTGCTTGGGAGGCGCAGAGATTACGCTTCCGAGCTCTTCGCTCACGAGGAGAAGCAGGAGACACTACTACCTCCACAGGAGACAGAAACCGCTCCACTACCTTCCTGGTCACAGTCCGGACGGGTAGAAAGCCGCAGGCTCGGCCTAACTGAGGACCAACAAAACGTGGCTATTTCAGCAATGGAGTCCAGACTGCCTCATAAAGCCGGGGCCGCCCCCAGCCCCACCCGGGGCCCCCGCAGCCAACTGGTCAGGCAGGGTGGTCAAAGAGCCTAAGGGTGCCTGCAGGCCACCTACCGTGGCCCTCAGCTTTGACCAAAACACCTCCCATGGTGGCCTTTCTTTTGAACCCGCGGTAGGTCCTGGCCTTCAACTTCATGCTTCACGCAGGATGTCGATCCCAAAATTCCCCGTGATGATTCACCCACTGGAGCCCAGGCTGGCATGCTCCCTCCAAGTCCGTCGGAAACAACTGCCTTGAGCCTGCCCCCTCCCTCGGAGATCCCACCAAGGCTGAGGTGGAGGAAGAGACGGGGGTGAGGGCATGTGGCCCTGAGGGGCCTCTCCCTGCTCAGGTTCTCAACTACCAAGTGCAGGAACTTTCCATGGCCCCCATTTGGCCATCTCACATCCTGTACCCCTCCTGAGACGGGGAGCAGTGAGGGATCTGCTGCCCCAAAAACCAAGTACCCAGGTAACGTGTGGGTGGCCCGCACGAGACACCCGTGCGGAAACCTCCATCCACACGCTGACACACCACACATGCACACGCAACCCACCACACAGAACACATTTGTGACATACCACACACACATACACCACACACTCGCAACACACCCACACCACAGGCACACACACCACAAGCACACACAAAACAGGCACACAATGTTTCTGGACTCCTTTCTCCTTCATGTCTTTCTGTGCTATTTCGTTGGCCTGGAGCCGTCTCTCCACCCACCACTAATGGCCCTCTCTTGCCTTTCAAGATCCTGCTGGTGTCAGTCTCTAGACGACCTCCCTAACACCTCCAACAGATCTGAGCTGGGCCAGCCTCTACTCCTTCCCAGACTGCCGGGACTGGTCCTCAAGTCTCAGGCAGAGGGAAGGGATCTGCATGGTCTCCTTCCTGGGCCTACTTGGTGGGGCTTGGGTCCCCTCTCAGCCCAAGCTCTGTTCCTGACGTTCGTGTTCCGTCATCCCTAAGGGTTCAGTCCCTGTTTTGGTGAGATGTGTTGGTGCCGCGCTGCTTCCACAAGGCCTCCGTCATCTCCACGTCCCCAGCACGAGCATGGCCAATTCGAGGGAGCTCTGCGCGGAGGCTGCCGCACTGGCCCGGTGTGGCTGTGGGCATCGCAGTCCGTGCCGCCTGCAGGGCTGTCGGTATGATGGAAGCTGCCACGCCACACGACGCCAAGCTCCCTGGAACAGGGCGCCCTGGGCGCACCTTCTTGTTCCTATCACAGCCTGGCAAACGTGACCTTCTTAACCTCGACACCGGTCCTGACAGTGCCCCGAATCTCTGTTTTGTTCTGTGTCCTGCTTGGGAGGCGCAGAGGTTACGCTTCCGATTTCTCAGGTCACAAGACAAGAAGGAGCCACGTATCCCACGGGAGACAGAAACCGCTCCACTACATTCCTGGTCACACTCCTGGCAGGATAGAAAGCCGTAGTCGTAGGCCTAACTGAGGAGCAAGAAAAGGTTGCTATGGCAGCAATGGAGTCCAGCCTGCCTCATAATGCCGGGCCCGCGCCCCGCCCCACCCGGAGGCCCCCACAGCCACCTGGCAGACAGGGTGGGAAAAAAGCCTAGGGGTGCTGCAGGCCACCTACGTGGCCCTCAGATTTGACCGAAACACCTCCCAAGGTGGCCTTTCAGTGAACCCGCGGTGGGTCCTGGCCCTCAACATCCTGCTTCACGCAGGATGTCGATCCCAAAGTTCCCCGTCATTATGCACCCACTGGGAGCCCAGGCTGGCACGATCCATCCAGGTCAGGTCGGACATCAACGCCCTGAGCCTGCCTCCTCCCCCGGAGATTCCACCAAGGCCGAGGTGGAGTAAGAGGCGGGGTTGAGGGCCATGTAGCCCTGAGGGGCCTCTCCCCGCTCATGGTCTCAACTATCAAGTGCAGGAGATTCCAAGGCCCCCATTTGGCCATCTCGCATCCTGTTCCCCTCCTGAGTCCGGGAGCAGGGAGGGATCTGCTGCCACAAAAACCACGTGCCCAGGGGACGTGTGGGTGACCCGCACGAGACACCTGTGCGGACACGTCCATCCACACGCTCACACACCACACATGCACACGCAACCCACCACACAGAACACATTTGTGACATACCACACACACATACCCCACACATGCACAACACACCCACACCACAGGCACACACAGCACAAACACACATACCACAGGCACACATGTTTTCTGGAATCCTTTCTCCTTCATAACATTTAGGTGCTATTTCGATGGACTGGAGCCGCCTCTCCACGCTCCGCTAATGGCCCTCTGTTGCCTTTCAAGACCCTGCTGGTTTCAGTCTCTAGACGACCTCCCTAAAGCCCCCAACAGATCCGAGCTGGGCCCGCGTCTGCTCCTTCCCAAACTGCCGGGACTGGTCCTCGAGACTCAGGCCGAGGGAAGGGAGATCACTCCCTTCTGGGCCCACTTGGTGGGGCCTGGGTTCCCTCTCAGCCATGCATGGTTACTGACGTTCGTGTTCCGTCATCCCCAAGGGTTGAGTCCCTGTTTTGGTGAGATGTGTGTGTGCCGTGCTGCTCCCAGAAGGCCACCGTCATCTCCACGTCCCAAACACGAACATGGCCGACTCGAGGGAACTCTGCGCGGAGGCTGCCGCAGTGGCCCGTTGTGGCTGTGGACATCGCCAACCCTGCCGCCTGCCAGGGCCGTCGGAAGGATGGATGCCGCCATGTCACACCACGCCAAGCTCCCTGGAACAGGGCGCACTGGACACACCTGCGTGTTCCTATCACAGACTGGCAAACGTGACCTTCTGAACCACGTCACCGGTCCTGATAGCGCCCCGAATCACTGTTTTGTTCTGTGTCCTGCTTGGGATGCGCAGAGGTTACGCTTCTGAGTTCTCTGGTCACAGGAGAAGAAGGAGACACCTACCACCACGGGAGACAGAAACCGCTCCACTACCTTCCTGGACACACTCGAGGCAGGATAGAATGTAGCACGCTTGGGCCTAACAGAGGAGCAACAAAAAGTTGCTATGGCAGCAATGGAGTCCAGCCTGCCTCATAAAACCGGGGCCGCCCCCCGCCCCACCTGGGGGCCACCGCAGCCACCTGGCAGGCAGGGTGGGCAAAGAGCCTAAGGGTGCTGCAGGCCACCTACCTGGGCCTTAGCTTTGACCACAATACCTACCAAGGTGGACTTTCAGTGAACCCGCAGTGGGTCCTGGCCCTCAACTTCCTGCTTCACGCAAGATGTGGATCCCAAAGTTCCCCGTGATGATGCACCCACTATGAGCCCAGGCTGGCAGACTCCCACCAGGTCAGGTCGAACACCAACTCCCTGAGCCTGCCCCCTCCCTCGGAGTTCCCACCAAGGCCGAGGTGGAGGAAGAGGCGGGGGTGAGGGGCTTGTTTCCGTGAGGGGCCTCTCCCCATCAGGCTCTCAACTATCAAATGCAGTAGCTTTCCAAGGCCCCCATTTTTTCATCTCACATCCTGTTCCCCTCCTGAGTCTTGGAGCAGTGAGGGATCTGTTGTCCCAAAAACAACGTGCCCAGGGCACGTGTGAGTGGCCCGCACGAGACACGTGTGCCGACACGTCCATCCACATGCTCACACACCACACATGCAATAGCACCCCACCACACAGAACAGATTTGTGACATACCACATACACCACACACGCGCAACACCCCCACACCACAGGCTCTCACACCAGAAGCACACACACCACTGGCACACAGGTTTTTCGGAATCCTTTCTCCTTCATAACCTTTCTGTGCTATTTCTTTGGCGTAGAGCCGCCTCTCCACGCACCGCTAATGGCCCTCTGTTGCCTTTCAAGACCCTGCTGGTGTCAGTCTGTAGACGACCTCCCTAACACCCCTAACAGATCCGAGCTGTGCCCGCGTCTACTCCTTCCCAAACTGCCGGGACTGGTCCTCCAGACTCTGGCCGAGAAAAGGGAGACCACACCTTTCTGGGCCCACTTGGTTGGGCCTGGGTCCCCTCTCAACCCAACTCGGTTCCTGACGTTCGTGTTCCGTCAACCCTAAAGGTTCACTCCCTGTTTTGGTGAGATGTGTTGGTCCCGAGATGCTCCCACAAGGCCACCGTCATCTCCAACTCCCCACCACGAACATGGACGACTCGAGGGAGGTCTGCGCGGAGGCTGCCGCACTGGCCCGGTGTGGCTGTGGACACCACAGACCCTGCCTCCTGTGGGGCCATCGGTATGATGAAAGCCGCCACGCCACACGATGCCAAGCTCCCTGGAACAGGACGCCTGGGCGCGCCTCCCTGTTCCTATCACAGCCTGGCAAACGTGACCTTCTGAACCCCGACAACGGTCTTGACAGTGCCCCGAATCTCTGTTTTGTTCTGTGTCCTGCTTGGGATGCGCAGAGATAACACTTCCGAGTTCTCCTGTCTCAGGAGAAGAAGGAGGCACGTGCTCCATGGGAGAGAGAAACCGCTCACTACATTCCTGGTCACACTCCAGGAAGGAAAGAGAGCCGCAGGCTTGGGCCGAACTGAGGAGTAACAAAACTTTGCTATGGCAGCAATGGAGTCCAGCCTGCCTCATAAAGCCGGGGACGCCCCCCTCCCCACCCGGGGGCCCCTGCATCCAACTGGCAGCAGGGTGGGCAAAGAGCCTAAGGGTGCTGCAGGCCACCTACGTGGACCTCAGCTTTGACCGAAACACCTCCCAAGGTGGCCTTTCATTGATCCTGCGTTGGGGCCTGGTCCTCAAACTCCTGCTTCACGCAGGATGTCGATCCCAAAGTTCCCCGTGATTATGCACCCACTGGGAGCCCAGGCTGTCACGCTCCCTCCAGGTCAGGACGGACACCACCGCCCTAGCCTGCCCCCACCCTCGGAGATCCCACCAAGGCCGAGGTGGAGGAAGAAGGGGGTGAGAGGGGAATGTGGCCCTGAGAGGCGTATCCCCGCTCAGGATCTCATCTATCAAGTGCAGGAGCTTTCCAAGGACTCCATCTGGCCATCTCACATCCTGTTCCCCTCCTGAGTCGGGGGGCAGTGAGGGATCTGCTGCCCCCGAATCCATGTGCCCAGGGCACGTGAGGGGGCCGGGGATCGGCACGAGACACTTGTGCGGACACGTCCATCCAGACGCTCACACACCACACATGCACACGCAACCCACCGCACAGAACACATTTCTGACATGCCACACACACATATGACACACGCCCAACACACCGACACCACAGTCACACAGGGTTTCTGGAGTCCTTTATCCTTCATGACCTTTCTGTGCTATTTCCTTGCCCTGAGCCGCCTCTCCAACCCCGCTAATGGCCCTCTCCCTTCCTTTCAAGCCCCTTCTGGTGTCAGTCCCTAGACGACCTCCCTAACAACCCACAAGATCCGAGTTGGGCCAGCATCTACTCCTTCCCAAACTGTCGGGACTGGCATCCAGAATCATGCCGAGGGAAGGGAGCCCCAAGGTCTCCCTCCTGGGCCCACTTGGTGGGGCCTGGGTCCCCTCTCAGCCAAAGCTCGGTTCCTGACATTCGTGTTCCGTCATCCCTAAGGGTTCAGTGCCTGTTTTGGTGAGATGTGTAGCTCCCGCGCTGCTCCCACAAGGCCAACGTCACCTCCACGTCCCCACCACGAGCATGGCCGATTCGAGTGTGCTCTGCTCGGAGGCTACCGCACTGGCCCGGGGTCGCTATGGACACCGCAGACCCTGCCCCCTGCGGGTGCCGTCGGAATGATGGAAGCCGCCACGCCACACGAGGCCAAGCTCCCTGGAACAGGGTGTCCTCGGCACACCTCCCTGTTCCTATCACAGCCTGACAAACGTGACTTCCTGAACCCCGACACCGGACCTGAAAGTGCCCCGAATCTCTGTTTTGTTCTGTGTCCTGCTTGGGATGCGCAGAGGTTACGTTCCGAATTTTCCAGTCACAGGAGAAGAAGGAGACACGTATCCCATGGGAGAGAGAAACCACTCCACTACGTTCCTGGTCAGACACCAGGCAGGATAGGAAGCCGCAGGTTTGGGCCTAACTGAGGAGCAACAAAACGTTGCTATGACAGCAATGGAGTCCAGCTTGCCTCATAAAGCCGGGGCCGCACCCCACCCCACGAGGGGGCCCCCGAATCAACTGGCAGGTAGGGTGGGCAAAGAGCCTAACGGTGCTGCAGGCCACCTACGTGGCCCTCAGCTTTGACCGAAACACCTCCCAAGGTGGCCTTTCATTGAACTCGCGGTGGATCCTGGCCCTCAACTTCCTGCTTCACGCAGGATGACGATCCTATAGTTCCCCGTTATGATGCACCCACTGGGAGCCCAGGCTGGCACGCTCCCTCCAGGTCAGGTCGGACACCAATGCCCTGAACCTGCCCCCTCCCTCGGAGATCGCACCAAGGCCGAGGTGGAGAAAGAGGCGGGGGTGAGGGGCATGTGGCCATGTGGGGCCTCTCCCTGCTCAGGGTCTCAACTATCAAGTGCAGGAATTTTCCAAGGCCCCCATTTGGCCATCTCACTTCCTGTTCCCCTTCTGAGTCCGGGAGCAGTGAGGGATCTGCTGCCCCAAAAACGACATACCTTGGGCACGTGTGGGTAGCCCTCACGAAACACCTATGCGGACACGTCCATCCACACGCTCACACACCACACATGCACACGCAACCCACCACACAGAACACATTTGTGACATACCACACACACATACACCACACACGTGCAACACAACCACACCACTGGCACACACACCACAAGCACACACACCACAGGCACACAGGGTTTCTGGACTCCTTTCTCCTTCATGACCTTTCTGTGCTATTTCGTTGGGCTGGAGCCGCCACTCCACCCACCGCTAATGGTCCTCTCTTGCCTTTCAAGACCCTGCTGTTGTCAGTCTCTAGACGACCTCCCTAACACCCCCACCAGATCCGAGCTGTGCCCGCGTCTGCTCCTTCCCAAACTGCCGGGACTGGTCCTCCAGTCTCAGGCCGAGGGAAGGGAGCCCCATGGTCTCCCTCCTTGGCCCACTTGGTTGGGCCTGGGTCCCCTCTCAGCCCAAGCTCGGTTCCTGACGTTCATGTTCCGTCGTCCCTAAGGGTTCAGTCCCTGTTTTGGTGAGATGTGTTGGTCCCGTGCTACTCCCACAAGGCCACCGTCACCTCCACGTCCCCACAACGAACATGGCCAACTCGAGGGAGATCTGCGCGGAGGCTGCCGCACTGGCCCGGTGTGGCTGCGGACACCGCCGACACTGCCACCTGCCAGGGCGGTCGGAATGATGGAGGCCGCCACGTCACACCACGCCAAGCTCCCTGGAACAGGGCGCCCTGGGCGCACATCCCTGTTCCTATCACAGCCTGGCAAACGTCACATTCTGAACTCCGACACCGGTCCTGTCAGTGTCCCGAAACTCTGTTTTTTTCTGTGTCCTGCTTGGGATGCTCAGAGGTTACGCTTCTGAGTTTTCTGGTCACAGGAGAAGAAGGAGACACCTACCACCACGGGAGACAGAAACCGCTCCACTCCCTTCCAGGTCACACTCCAGGCCGGATAGAATGCCGTAGGCTTGGGCCTAACTGAGGAGCAACAAAACCGTTGCTATGTCAGCAATGGAGTCCAGCGTGCCTCATGAAGCCTGAGTCGCCGCCCGCCCCACCCAGGGTCCCCCACAGCCAACTGGCAGGCAGGGTGGGTAAAGAGCCTAAGGGTGCTGCAGGCCTCCTACGTGGCCCTCAGCTTTGACCGAAGCACCTCCCAAGGTGTCCTTTCAGTGAACCCGATGTGGTCCTGGCCCTCAACTTCCTGCTCCACGCGGGATGTCGACCCCTAAGTTCCCCTTGGTGATGCACCCACTGGGAGCCCAGGCTGGCACGCTCCCTCTAGGTCAGGTCGGACACCACCGCCCTAGCCTGCCCCCTCCCTCAGAGGTACCACCAAGGCCGAGGAGGAGGAAGAGGCGGGTGTGAGGGGCATGTGGCCCTGAGAGGCCTATCCCCGCTCAGGATCTCATCTATCAAGTGCAGGAGCTTTCCAAGGCCTCCATCTGGCCATCTCACATCCTGTTGCCCTTCTGAGTGGGGGGCAGTGAGGGATCTGCTGCCCCTGAATCCATGTGCCCAGGGCACGTGAGGGGGCCGGGGGTCGGCACGAGACACCTGTGCGGACACGTTCATCCAGACGCTCACACACCACACATGCACACGCAACCCACCGAACAGAACACATTTGTGACATACCACACACACATACGCCACACAAGCCCAACACACCCACACTACAGTCACACAGGGTTTCTGGACTCCTTTCTCCTTCATGACCTTTCTGTGCTATTTCGTTGGCCTGGAGCCGCTTCTCCAACCACCGCTAATGGCCCTCTCTTGCCTTTCAAGACCCTGCTGGTGTCAGTCTCTAGACGACCTCCCTAACACCCCCACCAGATCCGAGCTGGGCCCGCCTCTGCTCCTCCCCAAACTGCCGGGACTGGTCCTCCAGACTCAGGCCGAGGGAAGGGAGAACACTCCCTTCTGGGCCCACTTGATGTAGCCTCGGTCCCCTCTCAGCCCAAGCTCGGTTTTTGACGTTCGTGTTCCATCATCCCTAAGGGTTCAGTCCCTGTTTTGGTGAGATGTGTTGGTCCCGCGCTGCTCCCACAATGCCAACGTCACCTCCATGTCCCCACCACGAGCATGGCCACTCGAGGGAGCTCTGCGCGGAGGCTGCCGCACTGGCCCAGTGTGGCTGTTGATACCGCATACCCTGCCGCCTCCCGGGGCCTTGGGAAGAATGGACGTTGCCACGCCACACCACGCCAAGCTCCCTGGACGCACCTACTTGCTCCTATCACAGCCTGGCAAACGTGACTTTCTGAACCCCGACACTGTTCCTGACAGTGCTCCGAGTCACTGTTTTGTTATGTGTCCTGCTTCAGATGCGCAAAGGTTACGCTTCCGTGTTCTCCGGTCACCGGATAAGCAGGAGACACCTACCTACACGGGAGAAAAAAACCGCTCCACTACCTTCCTGGTCACACTCCAGGCAGGATAGAAAGCCGCAGGCTCGGGTCTAACTGAGGAGCAACAAAACCAGTTGCTATGGCAGCAATGGAGTCCAGCGCACCTCATAAAGCCGGGACCAACCCCACCACCCGGGGGCCCCGGCAGCCAACTGGCGGGCAGGGTGGGCAAAAAGCTTAGGGGTGCTGCAGGCCACCTAAGTGTCCCTCCGCTTTGACCGCAACACCTTCCAAGGTGACCTTTCATTGGACCCGCGGTGGGTCCTGGCCCTCAACTTCCTGCTTCAGGCAGGATGTCAATCCCAAACTTCCACGTGACGATACACCCGCTGGGAGCCCTAGCCTGCCCCCTCCCTCAGAGGTCCCACAGGGGGAGGTGGAGGAAGAGGTGGGGGTGAGGGGCATATGGCCCTGAGGGGACTGTCCTGGCTCAGGTTCTCAACTATCAAGTGGAAGAGCTTTTGAAGGCCCCCGTTTGGCCAACACACATCCTGAACCCATCCTGATTCGGGGCGCAATGACGGATCTGATGCCCCCGAAACCACGTTCCCAGGGCACGTGTGAGTGGCCCACACGAGACAAATGTGCGGACACATACATCCACACGCACACACACCACACATGCACACGCAACCCACCACACAGAACACATTTGTCACATACCACACACACATACACCACACACGCGCAACACACCCACACCACAGGCACAGACACCACAAGCACACACACCACAGGCACACAGGGTTTCTGGACTCATTTCTCCTTCATGAACTTTCTGTGCTATTTCGTTGGCTTGGAGCCGCCTCTCCACCCAAGGCTAATGGCCCTCTGTTGCCTTTCAAGACCCTGCTGGTGTCAGTCTCTAGACGACCTCCCTAACACCCCCACAAGATCCGAGATGGGCCCGCGTCTACTCCTTTGCAAACTGCCGGGATTGGTCCTCCAGACTCAGGCCGAGGGAAGGGAGCCCCATGGTCTCCCTCCTGGACCCATTTGGTGGGGCCTGGGTCCCCTCTCAGCCAAAGCTCGGTTCCTGACGTTCGTGATCCGTCATCCCTAAGGGTTCATTCCCTGTTTTGGTGAGATGTGTTCGTCCCGCGCTGCTCCCACAAGGCCAACGTCACCTCCACGTCCCCACCAAAAGCATGTCCAACTGAGGGAGCTCAGCGCGGAGGCTGCCGCACTGGCCCGGTGTGGCTGTGGACACCGCAGACACTGCCGCCTGCCAGGGCCGTCGGAATGATGCATGCCGCCACGCCACACGACGCCAAGCTGCCTGGAACAGGGCGTCCTGGGTGCACCTCCCTGTTCCTATCACAGTCTGGCAAACGTGACCTTCTGAACCTCGACACCAGTCTTAACAGTGCCCCTAATCTCTGTTTTCTTCTGTGTCCTGCTAGTGATGGGCAGAGTTTATGCTTCCGAGTTCTCCGGTCACAGGAGAAGAAGGAGACACCTACCAACACGGGAGACAAAAACCACTCCACTACCTTCCTGGTCACACTCCAGGCAGGATAGAAAGCCGAAGGCTTGGGTCTAACTGAGGAGCAACAAAACGTTGCTATGGCAGCAATGGATTCCAGCATGCCTCATAATGCCGGGGCCGCCCCCCGCCCCACCCGGGGGCCCCCGCTGCCAACTGGCAGGCAGTGTGGGCAAAGAGCCTAAGGGTGCTGCAGGCCACTTACGTGGCCCTCAGCTTTGACCGAAACACCTCACAAGGTGGCCTTTCATTGAACCCGCGGTGGGTCATGGCCCTCAACTTCCTGCTTCACGCTGGATGACGATCCTAAAGTTCCCCGTGATGATGCACCCACTGGGAGCCCAGCCTGGCACGCTCCATCCAGGTCAGGTCGGACTCCAATGCCCTGAGCCTGCCCCCTCCCTCGGAGATCCCACCAAGGCCGAGGTGGAGGAAGAGGCGGGGGTGAGGGGCATGTGTCCATGTGGGGCCTCTCCCCACTCAGGGTCTCAACTATCAAGTGCAGGAAGTTTCCAAGGCCCCCTTTGGCCATCTCACATCCTATTCCCCTCCTGAGTCGGAGGGCAGTGAGGGATCTCCTGCCCCAAAAACGACATGCCAAGGGCACGTGTCGGTAGCCCACAGGAGACACCTGTGTGGAACGTCCATCCACACGCTCACACAGTTCACATGCACATGCATCCCACCATACAGAACACATTTGTGACATACCACACACACATACACCACACACTCGCAACACAACCACACCACAGGCACACACACCACAAGCACACACACCACAGGCACACAGAGTTTCTATACTCCATTCACCTCCATGACCTTTCTGTGCTATGTCCTTGCCCTGAGGCGCCCCTCCACTCCTGCTAATGTCCCTCTCTTGCCTTTCTAGACCCTGCTGGTGTCAGCCCCTAGACGACCTGCCTAACATCCCCTCCAGATCCGAGATGGGCCCGCATCTACTCCTTCCCAAACTGTCGGGACTGGTCCTCCAGACTCATGCCGAGGGAAGGGAGCACCATGGTCTCCCTCCTGGGCCCACTTGGTGGGGCCTGTGTCCCCTCATATCCCAAGCTAGGCTCCTGACGTTCGTGTTCCGTCATCCCTACGGGTTCATTCCCTGTTTTGGTGAGATGTGTTGGTCCCGCGCTGCTCCCAGAAGACCAACGTCACCTCCACGTCCCCACCACGAGCATGGCCGACTCGAGGGAGCTCTGCGCGGAGGCTGCCGCACTGGCCCGCGGTCGCTGTGGACACCCCAGAACCTGCCGCCTGCGGGTGCCGTCTGAATGATGGAAGGCGCCACGACACACGACGCCAAGCTCCCTGGAACAGGGAGTCCTGGGCGCAACTCCCTGTTCCTGTCACAGCCTGGCAAACGTGACCTTCTGAACCCCGACACCAGTCCTCATAGCACCCCGAATCACGTTTTGTTCTGTGTCCTGCTTGGGATGTGCAGAGGTTACGCTTCCGAGTTCTCGGGTCACAGGATAAGAAGGAGACACGTACCCCACGGGAGACAGAAACCGCTCCACTACCTTCCTGGTCACACTCCAGGCAGGATAGAAAGCCGCAGGCTTGGGCCTAACTGAGGAGCAACAAAACGTTGCTATGTCAGCAATGGAATCTTGCCTGCCTCATAAAGCCGGGGCCGCGCCCCACCCCACCCGGGGTCCCCCGCAGCCAAAGGCAGGCAGGGAGGGCAAAGAGCTAAAGGGTGCTGCAGGCCACCTAAGTGTCCCTCAGCTTTGACCGAAGCACCTCCCAAGGTGTCCTTTCAGTGAACCCGATGTGGTCCTGGCCCTCAACTTCCTGCTCCACGCGGGATGTCGACCCCTAAGTTCCCCTTGGTGATGCACCCACTGGGAGCCCAGGCTGGCACGCTCCCTCCAGGTCAGGTCGGACAACAACGCCCTGAGCCTGCCCCCTCCCTCAGAGATCCCACCAAGGCCGAGGTGGAGGAAGAGGCGGGGGAGAGGGGCATGTGGCACTGAGAGGCCAATCCCCGCTCAGTATCTCATCTATCAAGTGCAGGAGCTTTCCAAGGCCTCCATCTGGCCATCTCACATCCTGTTCCCCTCCTGAGTCCGGGGGCACTGAGGGATCTGCTGCCACCGAATACATGTACTCAGGGCACGTGAGGGGGCCGGGGGTCTGCACGAGACACCTCTGCGGATACGTCCATCCACAAGCTCACACACCAAACATGCACACGCAACCCACCACACAGAACACATTTGTTACATACCACACACACATTGACCACACACGCGCAACACACCCACACCACAGTCACACACACCAAAAGCACACACACCACAGTCACACAGGTTTTCTGGATTCCTTTATCATTCATGACTTTTATGTGCTATTTCCTTGCCCTGAGCCGCCTCTCCACCACCGCTAATGCCCCTCTCTTACCTTTCAAGCCCCTTATGGTGTCAGTCCCTGGACGACCTCCCTAACACCCCCACCAGATCCGTGTTGGGCCCGCATCTACTCCTTCCCAATCTGTCGGGACTGTTTCTCCAGACTCATGCCGAGGGAAGAGAGCCCCATGGTCACCTTCCTGGGCCCACTTGGTGGGGCCTGGGTCCCCTCTCAGCCCAAGCTCGGTTCCTGAGGTTCGTGTTATGTCATCCCTAAGGGTTCAGTTCCTGTTTTGGTGAGATGTGTTGGTCAAGCGCTGCTCCCACAAGGCCAACGTCACCTCCACGTCCCCGCCACGAGCATGGCCGACTCGAGGGAGCTCTGGGCGGAGGCTGCCGCACTGGCCCGGGGACGCTGTGGACACCGCAGACCCTGCCGCCTGCGGGGGCCGTCGGAATGATGGAAGCCGCCATGCCACACGACGCCAAGCTCCCTGGAACAGGGCGCCCTGGGCGCACCCCCCTGTTCCTATCACAGCCTGGCAAACGTGACCTTCGGAAACCCGACACCGGACCGGACAGTGCCCTGAATCTGTGTTTTGTTCTGTGTCCTGCTTGGGATGCACAGAGGTTACGCTTCCGAGTTCTCCGGTCATAGGAGAAGAAAGAGACACGTATCCCACGGGAGACAGAAACCGCTCACTACATTCCTGGTCACACTCCAGGCAGGATAGAGCCACAGGCTTGGGCCTAACTGAGGAGCTACAAAACGTTGCTATGGCAGCAATGGAGTCCAGCCTACCTCATAATGCCGGGGCCGCCCCCCGACCCACCTGAGGGCCCCACAGCCAAGTGGCAGGCAGGGTGGGCAAAGAGCCTAAGGGTGCTCCAGGCCACCTACGTGGCCCTCAGCTTTGATTGAAACGCCTCCCAAGGTGGCCTTTCAGTTTACCCGATGGGGGTCCGGGCCCTCAACTTCCTGCTTCACGCAGGATGTCGATCCCAAAGTTACCCGAGATAATGCACCCACTGGGAGCCCAGGCTGGCGCGCTCCCTCCAGGTCAGGTCGTGACACAAATGTCCTGAGCCTGCCCCCTCCCTCGGGGATCCTACCAAAGCCGAGGTGGAGGAAGAGGCGGGGGTGAGGGGCATGTGGCCCTGAGAGGCCTCTCCCCTCTCAGGGTCTCAACTATCAAGTGCAGGAGCTTTCCAAGGCCCCCATTTGGCCATCTCACATCGTGTTAACCTCCTGAGTCCATGAGCAGTGAGGGATCTGCTCCACAAACCACGTGCCCAGGCACGTGTGGGTGTCCTGCACGAAAAAACTGTGCGGACACATCCATCCACACGCTCACACACCACCCTTGCACACGAAAACCAGCACACAGAACACATTTGTGACATACCACACACACATACATCACACATGCGCAACAACCCTCACCACAGGCACACACACCACGAGCACACACACCAGAGGCACACAGGGTTTCTGGACTCCTTTCTCCTTCATGAACTTTCTGTGCTATTTCATTGGTCTGGAGCCGCGTCTCCCCCCACCGCTAATGGCCCTCTCTTACCTTTCAACACCCTGCTGGTGACAGTCTCTGGACGACCTCCCTAACACCCCCACCAGATCCGAGCTGGGCACGCGTCTACTCCTTCCCAAACTGCCGGGACTGTTCCTCAAGACTCAGGCAATGGGAAGGGAGCCCAATGGTCTCCTTCCTGGGCCCACTTGGTGGGGCCTGGGTCCCCTCTCAGCCCAAGCTCGGTTCCTGACGTTCATGTCCGTCATCCCTAAGGGTTCAGTCCCTGTTTTGGTGAGATGTGTTGGTGTCGCTCTGCTCCCACAAGACCGATGCCACCTCCACGTCCCCACCACGAGCATGGCCAAATCGAGGGAGCTCTGCCAGGAGGCTGCCGCACTGGCCCGGTGTTGATGTGGACACCGCCGTCCTTGCCGCCTGCCGGGGCCGTCGGAATGATGGAAGACGCCACGCCACACGACGCCAAGCTCCCTGGAAAAGGGCGTCCTGGGCGCACCTCCCTGTTCCTATCACAGTGTGGTAAACGTGACCTTCTGAACCCTGAAACCGGACCTGACAGTGCCCGGAATCTCTGTTTTGTTCTGTGTCCTGCTTGGGATGCGCAGAGGTTACGCTTCCGAGTTCTCCGGTCACAGGAGAAGAAAGAGACACGTACTCCACGGGAGACAGAAACCTCTCCACTACCTTCCTGGTTACACTCCAGGCAGTATAGAAAGCCGCAGGCTTGGGCCTAACTGAGGAGCAACAAAACGTTGCTAAGGCAGCGATGGATTCCAGCCTGCCTTATAAAGCCGGTGCCGCTTCCCGCCCCACCTGGGGGCGGCCGCAGTCAACTGGCAGGCAGAGTGGGTAAAGAGCCTAAGGGTGCTGCAGGCCACCTACGTGGCCCTCAACTTTGACCACAACACCTCCAAAGGTGGACTTTCTGTGAACCCACGGTGCGTCCTGGCCCTCAACTTCCTGTTTCACGCAAGATGTCGATCCCATAGTTCCCCGTGGTGATGCACCCTCTGGGAGCCCAGGCTGGCACGCTCCCACCAGGTCAGGACGTACACCACCGCCCTAGCCTGAACCCTCCCTCGGACGTACCACCAAGGCCGATGTGGAGGAAGAGGCGGGGGTGAGGGGCATGTGGCCGGGCCACTCCCCGCTCAGGGTCTCAACTATCAAGTGCAGGAGCTTTCCAAGGCCTCCATTTAGCCATCTCACATCCTGTTCCCCTCCTGAGTCCAGGAGCAGTGAGGGATCCGCTGCCCCAAAAACCACGTGCCCCGGCCTCCTGTGAGTGGCCCGCACGAGACATCTGTGCGGAAACATCCATCCACATGCTCACACACCACAAATGCACACGCAACCAAACACACAGAACACTTTTGTGACATACCACACACACATACACCACACACACGCAACACACCCACACCACAGGCACACACACCACAAGCACACACACCACAGGCACACAGGGGTTCTGGACTCCTTTCTCCTTCATGAACTTTCTGTGTATTTCGTTGGTCTTGAGCCGCGTCTCCACCCACCGCTAATGGCCCTCTCTTACCTTTCAATACCCTGCTGGTGACAGTCTCTAGACGACCTCCCTAACACCCCCACCAGATCCGAGCTGGGCACGCGTCTATTCCTTCCCAAACTGCCGGGAATGTTCCTCAAGACTCAGGCAATGGGAAGGGAGCCCAATGGTCTCCTTCCTGGGCCCACTAGGTGGGGCCTGGGTCCCCTCTCAGCCCAAGCTTGGTTCCTGACGATCATGTCCGTCATCCCTAAGGGTTCAGTTCCTGTTTTGGTGAGATGTGTTGGTGTCGCTCTGCTCCCACAAGACCGACGCCACCTCCACGTCCCCACCACGAGCATGGCCGAATCGAGGGAGCTCTGCGCGGAGGCTGCCGCACTGGCCCGGTGTTGATGTGGACACCGTCATCCTTGCCGCCTGCCGGGGCCTTCGGAATGATGGAAGCCGCCACGCCACACGACGCCAAGCTCCCTGGAAAAGGGCGTCCTGGGCGCACCTCCCTGTTCCTATCACAGCCTGGCAAACGTGACCGTCTGAACCCCGACACCGGTCCTGACAGCGCCCCGAATCTCTGTTTTGTTTTGTGTCCTGCTTGCGATGCGCAGATGTTACGCTCCCGAGTTCTCCGGTCACAGGAGAAGAAGGAGACACGTACCGAACGGGAGACAGGAACCGCTCCACTACATTCCTGGTCAAACTCCAGGCAGGATAGAAAGCTGCAGCTTGGGCCTAACTGAGGAGCAACAAAACGTTGCTATGGCAGCAATGGAGTCCAGCGTGCCTCATAAAGCCTGAGCCGCCCCCCGCCCCACCCGGGGGCCCCCGCAGCCAACTGGCAGGCAGGGTGGGCAAAAAGCCTAAGGGTGCTGCAGGCCACCTACGTGGCCCTCGGTATTGACCGAAACACCTCCCAAGGTGGCCTTTCAGTGAACCCGCGTTGGGTCCTGGCCCTCAACTTCCTGCTTCACGCAGGATGTCGATTCCAAAGTTCCCTGTGATGATGCACCCACTGGGAGCCCAAGCTGGCACGCTCCCTCCAGGTCAGGTCGGACACCACCGCCCTGAGCCTGCCCCCTCCATCGGAGGTCCCACCAAGGCCGATGTGGGGGAAGAGGCGGGGGTGAGGGGCAAGTGGCCCTGAGGGGCCTCTCCCCGCTCAGGATCTCAACTATCAAGTGCAGGAGCTTTCCAAGGCCTCCATTTAGCCATCTCACATCCTGTTCCCCTCCTGAGTCCGGGAGCAGTGAGGGATCCGCTGCCCCAAAAACCACGTGCCCAGGGCTCGTGTGGGTGGCCCGCACGAGACATCTGTGCGGACACATCCATCCACATGCTCACACACCACAAATGCACACGCAACCAAACACACAGAACACTTTTGTGACATACCACACACACATACACCACACACACGCAACAAACCCACACCACAGGCACACACACCACAAGCACACACACCACAGGCACACAGGGGTTCTGGACTCCTTTCTCCTTCATGAACTTTCTGTGCTATTTCGTTGGTCTGGAGCCGCGTCTCCACCCACCGCTAATGGCCCTCTCTTACCTTTCAACACCCTGCTGGTGACAGTCTCTAGACGACCTCCCTAACACCCCCACCAGATCCGAGCTGGGCACGCGTCTACTCCTTCCCAAACTGCCGGGACTGTTCCTCAAGACTCAGGCAATGGGAAGGGAGCCCAATGGTCTCCTTCCTGGGCCCACTAGGTGGGGCCTTGGTCCCCTCTCAGCCCAAGCTCGGTTCCTGACGTTCATGTCCGTCATCCCTAAGGGTTCAGTCCCTGTTTTGGTGAGATGTGTTGGTGTCGCTCTGCTCCCACAAGACCGATGCCACCTCCACGTCCCCACCACGAGCATGGCCGAATCGAGGGAGCTCTGCGTGGAGGCTGCCGCACTGGCCCGGTGTTGATGTGGACACCGCCGTCCTTGCCGCCTGCCGCGGCCTTCGGAATGATGGAAGCCGCCACGCCACACGACGCCAAGCTCCCTGGAAAAGGGCGTCCTGGGCGCACCGCCCTGTTCCAATCACAGTGTGGGGATTGTGACGTTCTGAAACCTGAAACCGGACCTGACAGTGCCCGGAATCTCTGTATTGTTCTGTGTCCTGCCTGGGATGCGCAGAGGATACGCTTACGAATTCTCCGGTCAGAGGAGAAGAAAAAGACACGTACCCCACGGGAGACAGAAACCTCTCCACTACCTTCCTGGTTACACTCCAGGCAGGATAGAAAGCCGCAGGCTTGGGCCTAACTGAGGAGCAACAAAACGTTGCTATGGCAGCAATGGATTCCAGCCTACCGCATAAAGCCGGGGCGGCCTCCCGCCCCACACGGGGGCGGCCAAAGCCAACTGGCAGGCAGGATGGGTAAGAGCCTAAGGGTGCTGCAGGACACCTACGTGGCCCTCAACTTTGACCACAATACCTCCCAAGGTGGACTTTCAGTGTCCCGCAGTGGGTCCTGGCCCTCAACTTCCTGTTTCACGCAAGATGTCGATCCCATAGTTCCCCGTGGTGATGCACCCACTGGGAGCCCAGGCTGGCACGCTCCCTCCAGGTCAGGACGGCCACCACCGCCCTAGCCTGCCCCCTCCCTCGGAGGTACCACCAAGGCCGAGGTGGAGGAAGAGGCGGGGGTGAGGGGCATGTGGCCGGGCCACTCCCCGCTCAGGGTCTCAACTATCAAGTGCAGGAGCTTTCCAAGGCCCCCATTTGGCCATCTCACATCCTCCTGTTATCCTCCTGACCCGGGAGCAGGGAGGGATCTCCTGCCCCAAAAACCACGTGCGCAGGGCACGTGTGGGTGGCCCGCACGAGACACCCGTGCGGTCATGTCCATCCACACGCTCACACACCACACATGCACACGCAACCCACCACAGAGAACACATTTGTGACATACCACACACACATACACCACACACGCGCAACACACCGACACCACAGGCTCACACACCAGAAGCACAAATACCACAAGCCCACAGGTTTTCCGGAATCCTTTCTCCTTCATAACCATTCTGTGCTATTTCGTTGGCCTGCAGCCACCTCTCCACCCACCGCTAATGGCCCTCTGTTGCCTTTCAAGACCGTGCTGGTGTCAGTCTCTAGACGACCTCCCTAACACCCCCACCAGATCCGAGCTGGGCCCACGACTACTCCTTCCCAAACTACAGGAACTGGTCCTCCAGACTCAGGCCGAGGGAAGGGAGTCCACTCCCTTCTGGCCCACTTGGTGGGGCCTGGGTCTCCTCTCTAGCCCAAGCTCGGTTCCTTACTTTCGTGTTCCGTCATCCCTCTGGGTTCCGTCCCTGTTTTGGTGAGATGTGTTGGTGCCGCGCTGCTCCCACAAGGCCAACGTCTCCTCCAGGTCCCCACCACGAGCAAGTCCGAATCGAGGGATCTCTGCGCGGAGGCTGCCCTAATGGCCCGGTGTGGCTGAGGACACCGCCCACCCTGCCGCCTGCCGGGGTCGTCATTATGATGGAAGCCGCCACGCCACACGACGCCAAGCTCCCTGGAACAAGGCGCCCTGGGCGTACCTCCCTGTTCCTATCACACCCTGGCATACGTGACCGTCTGACCCCGACACCGGTCCTGACAGCGCCCCGAATCTCCGTTTTCTTTTGCGTCCTGCTTGCGATGCGCAGATGTTATGCTTCCGAGTTCTCCGGTCACAGGAGAAGAAGGAGACACGCACCGCACGGGAGACAGGAACCGCTCCACTACATTCCTGGTCACACTCCAGGCAGGATAGAAAGCCGCAGCTTGGGCCTAACTGAGGAGCAACAAAACGTTGCTATGGCAGCAATGGAGTCCAGCGTGCCTCATAAAGCCTGGGCCGCCCCGCGCCCCACCCGGGGGCCCCCGCAGCCAACTGGCAGGCAGGGTGGGCAAAAAGCCTAAGGGTGCTGCAGGCCACCTACGTGGCCCTCGGCTTTGACCGAAACACCTCCCAAGGTGGCCTTTCAGTGAACCCGCGGTGGGTCCTGGCCCACAACTTTCTGCTTCACGCAGGATGTCGATTCCAAAGTTCCCTGTGATGATGCACCCACTGGGAGCCCAGGCTGGCACGCTCCCTACAGGTCAGATCGGACACCACCGCCCTGAGCCTGTCCCCTCCCTCGGAGATCCCACCAAGGCCGAGGTGGAGGAAGAGGCGGGGGTGAGGGGCATGTGGCCCTGAGGGGCCTCTCCCCGCTCAGGATCTCAACTATCAAGTGCAGGAGCTTTCTAAGGCCTCCAGTTAGCCATCTCACATCCTGTTCCCCTCCTGAGTCCGGGAGCAGTGAGGGATCTGCTGCCCCAAAAACCTTGTGCCCAGAGTTCCTGTGGGTGGCCCGCACGAGATATCTGTGTGGACACATTCATCCACATGCTCACATACCACAAATGCACACGCAACCAAACACACAGAACACATTTGTGACATAACACACACATACACCACACACACGCAACACACCCATACCACAGCCACACACACCACAAGCACACACGCCACAGGCACACAGGGTTTCTGGACTCCTTTCTCCTTCATGACCTTTCTGTGCTATTTCATTGGTCTGGAGCCGCTTCTCCACCCACCGCTAATGGCCCTCTCTTATCTTTCAACACCCTGCTGGTGACAGTCTCTAGACGACCTCCCTAACACCCCCACCAGATCCGAGCTGGGCCCGCGTCTACTCCTTCCCAAACTGCCGGGACTGGTTCTCAAGACTCAGGTAGAGGGAAGAGAGCCCCATGGATTCCTTCCTCGGCCCACTTGGTGGGGCCTGGGTCCCCTCTCACCCCAAGCTCGGTTCCTGACGTTCGTGTTCTGTCATCCCTAAGGGTTCAGTCCCAGTTTTGGTGAGATGTGTTGGGGCCGCGCTGCTCCCACAAGGCCAAAGTTACCTCCACGTCCCCACCACGAGCATGTCTGACTCGAGGGAGCTCTGTGCAGAGGCTGCCGCAAAGGCCGGGTGTTGATGTGGACACCGCCCTCACTGCCCCCTGCCGGGGCCGTCGGTATGATGGAAGGCGCCTCGCTGCACGACACCAAGCTCCCTGGAACAGGGCACCCTGGGCGCACATCCCTGTTCCTATGAAAGCCTTGCAAACGTGACCTTCTGAACCCCGACACCGGTCCTGACAGTGCCCCGAATCTCTGTTTTGTTCTGTGTCCTGCTTGGGATGCGCAGAGGTTACGTTTCCGAGTTCTCCTGACACAGGAGAAGGAGACACATACCCGACGGTAGAAAGAAACCGCTCCACTACCTTCCTGGTCACACTCCAGGCAGGATAGAAAGCCGCAGGCTCGAGCCTAACTGAGGAGCAACAAAACTTTGCTATGGCAGCAATGGAGTCCAGTCTGCCTCATAATGCCGGGGCTGCCCCACGCCCCACCCGGGGGCCCCCGCAGCCAACTGGCAGGCAGGGTGGGCAAAGAGCCTAAGGGTGCTTCAGGCCACTTACGTGGCCTTCAGCTTTGACCGAAACACCTCCCAAGGTGGCCTTTCATTGAACCGACGTTGGGTCCTGGCCCTCAACTTCCTGCTTCATGCAGGAAGTCGATCCTAAAATTCCCCGTGATGAGCCACCCACTGGGAGCCCAGGCTGGCACGCTCCCTCCAGGTCAGGTCGGACACCAACGCCCTGAGCCTGCCCCCTCCCTCCTAGATCCCACCAAGCCCGAGGTGGAGGAAGAGTCGGGGTTGAGGCGCATGTGGCCATTTGGGGTCTGTCCACGCTCAAGTTCTCAACTATCAAGTGCAGGAAGTTTCCAAGGCCCCCATTTGGCCATCTCACATCCTGTTGTCCCCGAAACGACGTTCCCAGGGCACGTGTGGGTGGCCCGCACTAGACAAATGTGCGCTCTCGTCCATCCACACGCTCACACACCACACATGCACACGCAACCCACCGCACAGAACACATTTGTGACATACCACACGCACATACTCCACACACGCCCAACACACCCAATCCACAGGCACACAGGTTTTCTGGACTCCTCTCTCCTTCATCACCTTTCTTTGCTACTTCCTTGCCCTGAGCCGCCTCTCCACCCCCTACTAATGGCCCTCTCTGGCCTTTCAAGCCCCTTCTGGTGTCAGTCCCTAGACGACCTCCCTAACACCCCCACCAGATCCGAGCTGGGCCCGCGTCTACTCATTCCCAAACTGCCGGCACTGGTCCTCCAGACTCTGGCTGAGGGAACGGAGCCCCATGGTCTCCCTCCTTGGCCCACTTGGTGGGGCCTGGGCCCCTCTCAGACCAAGTTCGGTTCCTGACGTTCGTGTTCCGTCATCCATAACGGTTTAGTCCTTGTTTTGATGAGATGTGTTGGTGCCGCACTGCTCCCACAAGGCCAACGTCACCTCCACGTCCCCACCACGAGAATGGCCGACTCCAGGGAGCTCTGCTCAGAGGCTGCCGCACTGGCCCGGTGTGGATTTGGACACCGCCGACCCTGCCGCCTGCCGGGTCCATCGGAAGGATGGACGTCGCCATGCCATACCACGCCAAGCTCTCTGGAACATGGCGCCCTGGGCGCACTTGCTTGTTCCTATAAGAGCTGGGCAAACGTGACATTCTGAACCACGACACCGGTCCTGACAGCGCCCCAAATCACTGTTTTCTTCTGTGTCCATCTTGGGATGCGCAGAGTTTATGCTTCCGAGTTCTCCAGTCACAGGAGAAGCATGAGACACCTACCTCCACGAGAAACAGATACCGCTCCTCTACCTTTCCGGTCACACTCCCTGCAGGATAGAAAGCCGCAGGCTTGGGCCTAAGTGAGGAGCAACAAATCCCATTGCTATGGCAGCAATGGAGTCCAGCGCGCCTCATAAAGCTGGGGCCGCCCCCTCCACCCGGAGGCCCCCGCAGCCAACTGGCGGGCAGGGTGGGCAAAGAGCCTAGGGATGCTGCAGGCAACCTACGTGGCCCTCAGATTTGACCGCAACACCTCCCAAGGTGGCCTTTCATTGAACCCGCGGTGGATCCTGGCCCTCAACTTCCTGCCTCAGGCAGGATGACGATCACAACGTTCCTCGTGATGATACACCCCCTGGGAACCCAGGCTGGCACATTTCCTCCAGGTCTGGTCAGACACCACCGCCCTAGCCTGCCCCCTCCATCGGAGGTCCAACAGAGGCCGAGGTGGAGGAAGAGGGGGGATGAGGGGCATATGGCCCTGAGTGGACTCTCCCGGCTCAGGGTGTCAACTATCAAGTGCAGGAGATTTCCAAGGCCCCCATTTGGCCATCTCTCATCCTGTTCCGCTCCTGAGTCCGGGAGCATTGAGGGATCTGCTTCCCCAAAAACCACGTGCCCAGTTCACGTGTGGGTGGCCCGCACGAGACACCTGTGTGGACACGTCCTTCCACACGCTCACACATCACACATGCACACGCAACCCACCGCACAGAACACATATGTGACATACCACAGAAACATACGCCACATACGCCCAACACACCCACACCACAGGCACACAGGTTTTCTGTACTCCTTTCTCCTTCATGACCTTTCTGTGCTATTTCCTTGCCCTGAGCCGCCTCTCCACGCACCGCTAATGTCCCTCTCTTGCCTTTCAAGCCCTTGCTGATGTCAGTCCCTAGGGGACCTCCCTAACACCCCTACCAGATCCGAGCTAGGCCTGCGTCTACTCCTTCCCAAACTGTCGGGACTGGTCCTCCAGACTCAGGCCGAGGAAGGGAGCCCCATGGTCTCCCTCCTGGGCCCACTTGGTGGGGCCTGGATCCCCTCTCAACCCAAGCTAGGTTCCTGACGTGCGTGTTCTGTCATCCCTAAGGGTTCAGTCCCTGTTTTGGTGAGATGTGTTGGTCCCCCGCTGCTCCCACAAGGCCAACGTCACCTCCATGTCCCCACCACGAGAATGGCCGCCTCGAGGGAGCTCTGTGCGGAGGCTACCGCACTGGTCTAGTGTGGCTGTAGATTCCGCAGACCCTGCCGCCTGCCGGGGCCATCGGAATGATGGAAGCCGCCACGCCACACCACGCCATGCTCACTGGAACAGGGCGCCCTGGGCGCACCTCCCTGTTCCTATCACAGCCTGGCAAACGTGACCTTCTGAACCCCGACGCCGATCCTGACAGTCCTCCGAATCTCTGTTTTGCTCTGTGTCCTGCTTGGGATGCGCAGAGGTTCCGCTTCGGAGTTCTCCAGTCACAGGAGAAGAAAGAGACACCTACCTCCTCGGGAGAGAGAAACCACTCCACTATCTTTCTAGTGACACTCCAGACGGGAGAGAAAGCCGCAGACTCGGGCCTAGCTGAGGAGCAACAAAACCAGTTGCTATGGCAGCAATGGAGTCCAGCGCGCCTCATAAAGCCGGGGCCGCCCCACTCCACCCGTGGGCCGCCGCAGCCAACTAGCGGGCAGTGTGGGCAAAGAGCCTAGGGGTGCTGCAGGCCACCTACGTGGCCCTCAGGTTTGACTGCAACACCTCCCAAGGTGGCCTTTCTTTGAACCCGTGCTAGGTCCTGGCCCTCAACTTCCTGCTTCACGCAGGATGTGGATCCCAAAGTTCCCTGTGATGATGCACCCACTGGGAGCCGAGGCTGGCATGCTCCCTCCAGGTCCGGTCGGACACCACCGCCCTGAGCTTGCCCCCTCCCTCGGAGGTCCCACCAAGGCCGAGGTGGAGGAAGAGTCGGGGGTGAGGGGCATGTGGCCCTGAGGGGCCTCTCCCCGCTCAGGGTGTCAACTATCAAGTGCAGGAGCTTTCCAAGGCCCCCATTTGGCCATCTCACATCCTGTTCCCCTCCTGAATCGTGGGGCAGTGAGGGATGTGCTGCCCTCGAATCCATTTGCCCAGGGCACCTGAGCGGGCCGGGGGGAGGCACAAGACACCTGTGGGGACACGTCCATCCAGACGCTCACACACCACACATGCACACGCAACCCACCGCACAGAAAACATTTGTGACATACCACACACACATACGCCACACACGCCCAACACAACCACACCTCAGGCACACATGGTTTCTGGACTCCTTTCTCCTTCATGACATTTCTGTGCTATATCGTTGGCCTGGAGCCGCCTCTCCACCCCCCGCCAATAGCCCTCTCTTGCCTTTCAAGACCCTGCTGGTGACAGTCTCTAGACGACCTCCCTAACACCCCCAACAGATCCGAGCTGGGCCCGCGTCTACTCCTACAAAAACTGCCGGGACTGGTCCTCCAGACTCAGGCCGAGGGAAGGGAGCCCCACGGTCTCCCTCCTGGCCCTTTCGGTGGGGCCTGGGTCCCTTCTCAACCCAAGCTCGGTTCCTGACGTTCGTGTTCTGTCATCCCTAAGGGTTCAGTCTCTGTTTTGGTGAGATGTGTTGACCACCTGCTGCTCCCACAAGGCCAACGTCACCTCCACATCCCCACCACTAACATGGCTGCCTCGAGGGAGTTCTGCGAGGAGGCTGCCGCACTGGTCCGGTGTGGCTGTGGACACCGCAGACCCTGCCAACTGCCGGGGCCGTCGGAGTGATGGAAGCCGCCACGACACACCACGCCAAGCTCTCTGGAACAGGGCGCCCTGGGCGCACCTGCCTGTTCCTATCACAGCCTGGCAAACGTGTCCTTCTGAACCCCGACACCAGTCCTGAGAGGGCCCTGAATCACTGTTTTGTTCTGAGTCCTTCTTGGGATGTGCAGAGTTTATGTTTCCGAGCTCCCCAGTCACAGGGGAAGCAGTAGACTCCTACCTCCACGGTAAACAGATACCGCTCCACTACCTTCCTGGCCACACTCCAGGCAGGATAGAAAGCCGCAGGCTTGGGCCTAACTGAGGAGCAACAAAACACTTGCTATGGCAGCAATGGAGTCTAGCACGCCTCATAAACCCGGGGTCCGCCTCCTCCACCCGGGGGCCCCCGCAGCCAATTGGCGGGCAGTGTGGGCAAAGAGCTTAGGGGTTCTGCAGGCCACCTACGTGGCCCTCAGGTATGACCACAACACCTCCCAAGGTGGCCTTTCTTTGAACCCGCGGTAGGAACTGGCCCTAAACTTCCTTCTAAACGCAGGATGTGGATCCCAAAGTTCCCCGTGATTATGCACCCACTGGGAGCCCAGGCTGGCACGCTCCCTCCAGGTCAGGTCGGACAACAACCCCCTAGCCTGCCCCACCCTCGGAGGTCCCACAAAGGCCGAGGTGGAGAAGACACAGGTGTGAGGGGCATTTGGCCCTGAGGGTCCTCTCCCCGCTCAGGATCTCAACTATCAAGTGCAGGAGCTTTCCAAGGCCCCCATTTGGCCATCTCACATCCTGTTCCCCTCCTGAGTCCGGGAGCAGTGAGGGAGCTGTGGCTCCTAAAACCACGTGCCCAGGGCACGTGTGGTTGGCCCACACGAGACACCAGTTCGGACACTTCCTTCCACACGCTCACACACAACACATGCACACGCAACCCACCGCACAGAACAAATTCGTGACATACCACACACACATACGTCACACAAGTGCAACACACCGACACCACAGGCACGCAACGTTTCTGGACTCCTTTCTCCTTCATGAACTCTGTGCTATTTCCTTGCCCTGAGCCGCCTCTCCACCCCCCGCTAATGGCCCTCTCTTGCCTTTCAAGCCCCTGCTGGTGTCAGTCCCTAGACGACCTCCCTAACACCCCCACCATATCCTAGCTGGGCCCGCATCTACTCCTTCCCAAACTGTCAGGACTGGTCCTCAAGACACAGGCAGAGAGAAAGGAGCCCCATGGTCTCCTTCCTGGGCCCATTTGGTGGGGCATGGGTCCCCTCTCAGCCCAAGCTCGGTTCCTGACGTTCGTGTTCCGTCATCCATAAGGGTTCAGTCCCTGTTTTGGTGAGATGTGTTGGTGCCGCGCTGCTCCCACAAGGCCATCGTCACCTCCACGTCCTCACCACGAGCATGGAAGACTCGAGGGAGCTCTGCGCGGAGGTTGCCACACTGGCACGTTGTGGCTGTGGACACCGCATTCCCTGACGCCTGCCGGTGCCGTCGGAAGGATGCACGTATCCGCACTACACCACGCCAAGCTCCCTGCAACAGGGCGCCCTGGGCGAACCTGCTTGTTCCTATCACAGCCTGGCAAACGTGTCCTTCTGAACACCGACCCCAGTCCTGAGAGCGCCCCGAATCCCTGTTTTGTTCTGTGTCCTGCTCGTGATGCGCAGAGTGTATGTTTCCGAGTTCTCCAGTCACAGGGGAAGCAGTAGACACCTAACTCCACGGTAAACAGATACCGCTCCACTACCTTCCTGGTCACATTCGAGGCAGGATAGAAAGCCGCAGGCTTGGGACTACCTGAGGAGCAACAATAGAGTTGCTATGGCAGCAATGGAGTCCATCGCGCCTCATAAAGCCGGGACCCCCCTCCTCCACCCGGGGGCCCCCGCAGCCAACTGGCGGGCAGGGTGGGCAAAGAGCCTAGGGGTGCTGCAGGCAACCTACGTGGCCCTCAGCTTTGACCGAAACACCTCCCAAGATGGCCTTTCTTTGAAACCACGGTGGGTCCTGGCCCTCAACTTCCTGCTAAACGCAGGATGTGGATCCCAAAGTTCCTCGTGATGAAGCACCCACTGGGAGCCGAGGCTGCGATGCTCCCTCCAGGTCCGGTCGGACACCTCCGCCCTGAGCTTGCCCCCTCCCTCGGAGGTCCCACTAAGGCCTAGGTGGAGGAATAGTCGGGGGTGAGTTACATGTGGCCCTGAGAGGCCTCTCCCCGCTCAGGATCTCAACTATCAAGTGCAGGAGCTTTCCAAGGTCCCATTTGGCCATAACACATCCTGTTCCACTCCTGAGTCGGGGGGCAGTGAGGGATGTGCTGCCCTCGAATCCATTTGCCCAGGGCACGTGAGGGGGCCGGGAGGAGGCACTAGACACCTGTGCGGACACGTCCATCCAGACGATCACACACCACACATGCACACGCAACCCACCGCACAGAACACATTTGTGACACCACACACACACACTCCACACACGCAGAACACACCCACACCACAGGCAAACACACCACAAGCACACACACCACAGGCACACAAGGTTTCTGGACTCCTTTCTCCTTCATGACATTTCTGTGCTATTTCGTTGGCCTGGAGCCGCCTCTCCACCCACCGCTAATTGCCCTCTCTTGCCTTTGAACACCATGCTGGGGTCAGTCTCTAGACGATCTCCCTAACACCCCACCAGATCCGAGCTGGGCCCGTGTCTACTCCTTCCCAAACTGCCAGGACAGGTCCTCAAGATTCAGGCAGAGGGAAGCAAACCACATGGTCTCCTTCCTGGGCCCACTTGGTGGGGCCTGGGTCCCCTCTCAGCCCATGCTCGGTTCCTGACGTTCGTGTTTCATCATCCCTAAGGGTTCATTCCCTGTTTTGGTGAGATGTGTTGGTCCCGCGCTGCTCCCACAAGGCCACCGTCATCTCCCCATACCTACCACGAACATGGCCGACACGAGGGAGCTCTGCGCGGAGTCTGCTGCAGAGGGCCTGTGTGGCTGTGGACACCGCCGACCCTGCTGCCTGCCGGGGCCGTCGGTATGATGAAAGCTGGCACGCCACATGACGCCAAGCTCCCTGGAACAGGGCGCCCTGGGCGCACATGCCTGTTCCTATCACAGCCTGGGAAACGTGACCTTCTGAATCCCGACAACGGTCATGACAGCGCCCCGAATCACTGTTTTGTTCTGTGTCCTGCTTGGGATGCGAAGAGTTTACGCTTCCGAGGTCTCCGGTCAACGGAGAAGCAGGAGACACCTAGGAGACACTTGAGTTCTTGTTCCGTCATCCCTAAGGGTTCAGTCCCTGTTTTGGTGAGATTTGTTGGTGCCGCGCTGCTCCCACATGGCCAACGTCACCTCTACGTCCCCACCACGAGCATGGCCGACTCGAGGGAGCTCTGCGCGGAGGCTGACACACTGTCCCGGCGTCGCTGTGGACACCGCAGACACTTCCGCCTGCGGGGGCCGTCGGAATGATGGAAGCCGCCACGCCACACGACGCCAGGCTCCCTGGAACAGGGCGTCCGGGGAGCACCTCCCTGTTCCTATCACAGCCTTGCAAACGTGATCTTCTGAACCCCGAAATCGGACCTGACAGTGCGCCGAATCTCTGTTTTGTTCTGTGTCCTGCTTGGGATGCGCCGAGGTTGCGCTTCCGAGTTCTCCGGTCACAGGAGAAGAATGAGACACGTACCGCACGGGAGACAGAAACCGCTCCACTACATTCCTGGTCACTCCAGGCAGGATAGAAAGCCGCATGCTTGGGCCTAACTGAGGAGCAACAAAACGTTGCTATGATAGCAATGGAGTCCAGCCTGCCTCATAATGCCGGGTCCGCCCCCCGCCCAACCCGGGGTCCCCCGCACCCAACTGGCAGGCAGGGTGGGCAAAGAACCTAAGGGTGCTGCAGGCCACTTACGTGGCCCTCAGCTTTGACTGAAACACCTCCCAAGGTGGCCTTTCATTGAACCCTCGGTGGGTCCTGGCCCTCCACTTTCGGCTTCAGGCAGGATGTCGATCCTAATGTTCCCCGTGATGATGCACCCACTGGGATCCCAGGCTGCACCCTCCCTCCAGGTCAGGTCGGACACCACCGACCTGAGCCTGTCCCCTCACTCGGAGATTCCATCAAGGACGAGGCGTAGGAAGAGGCGGGGGTGAGTCGCATGTGGTCCTGTGGGGCCTCTCGCGGCTCAAGGTCTCAACTATCAAGTGCAGGAGCTTTCCAAGGCCTCCATCTGGCCATCTCACACCCTCTTCCCCTCCTGAGTCGGGGTGCAGTGAGGGATCTGCTGCCCCCGATTCCATGTGCCCAGGGCACGTGAGGGGGCCACGGGTTGGCACGAGACACTTGTGCGGACACTTCCATCCAGACGCTCACACACCACACATGCACATGCAACTCACCGCACAGAACACATTTGTGACATACCCACATTCATACGCCACACATGCCTAACACACCCACACCACAGGCACACAGGGTTTCTGGACTCCTTTATCCTTCATGACTTTTCTGTGCTATTTCCTTGCCCTGAGCTGCCTCTCCACACCCGCTAATGACCCTCTCTTGCCTTTCAAGCCCCTTTTGGTGTCAGTCCCTAGACGACCTCCATAACACCCCCACCAGATCCCAGCTGGGCCCGCATCTACTCCTTCCCAAACTGTGGGGACTGGTCCTCCAGACTCAGACCAAGGGAAGGGAGACCCATGGTCTCCCTCCCGGACCCACTTGATGGGGCCTGGGTCCTCTCTCAGCCCAAGCTCGGTTCTTGACGTTCGTGTTCCATCATCCCTAAGGGTTCAGTCCCTGTTTTGGGGAGTTGTGTTGGTACCGCACTGCTCCCACAAGGCCAACGTCACCTCCACGTCCCCACCACGAGCATGGCCGTCTCGAGGGAGTTCTGGGCGGAGGCTGTCGAACTGGCCCGTTGTGGCTATGGACACCGCCGTCACTTCTGCCTCCCGAGGCCGTCGGAAGGATTGACGTCGCCACGCCACACCATGCCAAGCTCCCTGGAACAGGGCGCCCTAGGCGGACATCCCTGTTCCTATCACAGCCTTGCAATCGTGACCTTCTGAACTCCGACACCGGTCCTGACAGCGCCGCGAATCACTGTTTTGTTCGGTGTCCTGCTTGGGATGCGCCGAGTTTACCCCTCTGACTTCTCTGGTCACAGGAGAAGAAGGAGACCTCACCACCATGGGAGACAGAAACCGCTCCACTACATTACTGATCAAACTCCAGGCAGGATAGAAAGCCGCAGGCGCGGGCCAACTGAGGAGCAACAAAAACTTGCTATGGCAGCAATAGAGTCCAGCCTGCCTCATAAAGCCGGGGCTGCCCCCCGGCCCCACCCGGGGGCCCCCGAAGCCAACTGGCAGGCAGGCTGGGCAAAGAGACTAAGGGTGCTGCAAGCCACCTACGTGGCCCTCAGCTTTGACCGAAACACCTCCCAAGATGGCCTTTCAGTGAACCCGCGGTGGGTCCTGGCCCTCAACTTCCTGCTTCACGCAGGATGTCGATCCTAAAGTTCCCCGTGATGATGCACCCACTGGGATCCCAGGCTGCACCCTCTCTCCAGGTCAGGTCGGACACCACCGACCTGAGCCTGTCCCCTCCTTCGGAGATTCCATCAAGGACGAGGCGTAGGAAGAGGCGGGGGTGAGTCGCATGTGGCCCTGAGGGGCCTCTCGCGGCTCAAGGTCTCAACTATCAAGTGCAGGAACTTTCCAAGGCCCCCATTTGGCCATCTCACATCCTGTTCCCCTCCTGAGTCCGGGAGCAGTGAGGGATCTGCTGCCCCAAACACCAGCGCACGTGTGCGTGGCCTGCACGAGACACCTGTGCGGACACGTCCATCCAGACGCTCACACACCACACATTCACACGCAACCCACCACACAGAACACATTTGTGACATACCAGACACATACACCTCACACGCGCAACACACCCACACCACAGGCTAACACACCAGAAGCACACACACCACAGGCACACAGGTTTTCTGTAATCCGTTCTCCTTCATAACCTTTCTGTGCTATTTCTTTGGACTGGAGCCGCCTCTCCACGCACCGCTAATGCCCTCCCTAGCCTTTCAAGACCCTGCTGGTGTCACTCTCTAGACGACCTCCCTAACACCCCCAAGATTTCCGAGCTGGGCCCGCGTCTACTGCCGGGACTGGTCGTCCAGACTCGGGCTGAGGGAAGGGAGCCCCATGGACTCCCTCCTGGGCCGAATTGGTGGGGCCTGGGTCACCTCTCAGCCCAAGCTCGGTTCCTGTCGTTCGTGTTCCGTCATCCATAAGGGTTCAGTCCCGGTTTTTGTGAGATGTGTTGGTCCCGCGCTGCTCCCACAAGGCCCATGTCACCTCCACGTCCCCACAACGAGCATGTCGAACTCGAGGGAGCTATGCACGGAGGCTTCCACACTGGCCCGGTGTGGCTGTGGACACCGCAGACCCTGCCGCCTGCCGGGGCCATCGGAATGATGTAGGCCGCCACAACACACGACGCCAAGGTCACTGGAACAGGGCGCCCGGGGCGGACCTGCCTGTTCCTATCACAGACTGGCAAACGTGACCTTCTGAACCCCGACATCGGTCCTGACAGTGCCCCGAATCTCTGTTTGGTTCTGTGTCCTGCTTGGGATGCGCAGAGGTTACGCTTCCGAATTCTCCGGTCACAGGAGAAGAATGAGACGCCTACCACCACGGGAGACAGAAACCGCTCCACTACCTTCTTGGTCACACTCCAGGCAGGATAGAATGCCGTAGGCTTGGGCCTAACTGTGGTGCAACAAAACCCTTGCTATGTCAGCAATGGAGACAAGCGTGCCTATAAAGCCCGGCCACCCCCGCCCCACACGGGGGCCCCCGCAGCCAACTGGCAGGCAGGGTGGGCAAAGAGCCTAAGGGTGCTACAGGCCACCTACGTGGCCCTCAGCTTTGTCCACAATACCTCCCAAGGTGGACTTTCTGTACACCGCGGTGGGTCCTGGCCCTCACCTTCCTGCTTCACGCAGGATATCGATCCCAAAGTTCCCCGTGATTATGCACCCACTGGGAGCCCAGACTGGCACGCTCCCTCCACGTCAGGTCGGACACCACCGCCCTAGCCTGCCCCCTCCCTCGGAGGTACCACCAAGGCCGAGGTGGAAGAAGAGGCGGGGGTGAGGGGCATGGGGCCCTGAGAAGCCTCTCCGCGCTCAGGATCTCACTATCAAGTGCAGGAGGTTTCTAAGGCCTCCATTTGGCTATCTCACATCCTGTTCACCTCCTGATTCGGGGGCAGTGAGGAATCTGCTGCCTCCGAATCCATGTGCCAAGGGCACGTGAGGGGGCCGGGGGAAGGCACGAGACACCTGTGCGGACACGTCCATCCACACGCTCACACACCACACATGCACACGCAACCCACCACACAGAACACATTTGTGACATACCACACACACATACATCACACACGCGCAACACACACACACTACAGGCACACACACCACAAGCACACACACCACAGGCACACAGGTTTTCCGGAATCCTTTCTCCTTCATAAACTTTCTGTGCTATTTCGTTGGCCTGGAGCCGCCTCTCCACGCACTGCTAATGGCCTTCTCTTGCCTTTCAAGACCCTGCTGGTGTCATTCTCTAGACGACCTCCCTAACACTCCCACCAGATCCGAGCTGGGCCCACGTCTACTCCTTCCCAAACTGCCGGGACCTGTCTTCCAGACACAGTCCGAGGGAAGGGAGCCCAATGGTTTCCTTCCTGGGCCCACTTGGTGGGGACTGGGTCCCCTCTCAGCCCAAGCTCTGTTCCTGACGTTCATGTTCCGTCATCCCTAAGGGTTCCACCCTGTTTTGATGACATGTGTTGGCGCCGCTCTGCTCCCACAAGGCCAACGTCACCTCCACGTCCCCACCACGAGCGTGGCCGACACGAGCGAGCTCCGCGCGGAAGCTGCCGCACTGGCCCGGTGTTGATGTGGACACCGCCGTCCCTGTCGCCTGCCGGGGCCGTCGGTAGGATGGACGTCGATACGCCACACCACGAAATCTCCCCGGAACAGGGCGCCCTGGGCGTACCGGCTTGTTCCTATCACACCCTGGCAAACGTGACCTTCTGAACCCCGACACAGGTCCTGACAGCGCCCCGAATCACTGTTTTGTTCTGTGTCCTGCATGGGATGCGCAGAGGTCACGCTTCCGAGCTGTCCGGTCACAGGAGAAGCAGGAGACACCTATCTTCACGGGAGACAGACACCGCTCCACCACCTTCCTGGTCAAACTCCAGGCAGGATAGAAAGCCGTAGGCTCGGGCTTAACTGAGGAGCAACAAAACCCATTGCTATGGCAGCAATTGAGTCCAGCGTGCCTCAAAAAGCCGGGGCCGCCCCCCTCCACCCGGAGGCCCCCGCAGCCATCTGGCGGGCAGGGTGGGCAAGGAGCCTAGGGGTGCTGCAGGCCACTTAAGTGGCCCTCAGCTTTCACCGCAACACCTCACAAGGTCGCCTTCATTGAACCTGCGGTGGTGTTAGGGCAACTCGGGATTCCAAAAGACTAGTACCTAATCAATTAGGATCCACCCCTCAATAGACCAGCCCGGACCAATTAATCAGATTCCACTTCTCACCAGAAGAGCTGGGACCAATACTTAGAGCACCCGGATCCACCCAAATAGAGACACCTGTTTCCTGCCTTGAAAGCTAGAGACACCTGTTTCCCGCCTTGGAAGGGAACAGGACCCTGACCTCAGCCAATCGGCTAGGGCCCGACCATTACCCTTCCCACTACTCCTTTAAAACTCTTGCACCTTGGGAAACTCTCTCTCTCTCTCTCGACCCACTGCTGCGTCGGTGCGGTAGGAGATTGAGCTCGAGCTAGCTCGATTAAAGGCTCTTTGTTCTTGCATCGGACTCGGCTCCCTGGTGGTTCTTGGGGTCCCCGAATTCTGGGCATAACATATGGGGGCTCGTCCGGGATACCCCAAAACCCCCGAGAGACTCCAGACCCGAAGAGCCTGACTGACCATGGTCAATGTCTGTCTGTTGTCTGTCTCTTCTGTGTGAGCTCAGTTTCTCAAGGACCGGCAAAGGACCTAGGCGGACGCGCTGGAGGGTCGCTGGTGGGGAGTGTAGGGAGACGTCCCTCACCCCGTCTGGAGGTTTCCGCCAAGAGCCTGAAGGGGCTGCTTGTGAGGGAAGCCGTCGGGAGGTTTCCGCCAAGGGCCTGAAGGGGCTGCTTGAGAGAGAAGCCGTCGGGAGGTTTCCGCCAAGGGCCTGAAGGGGCTGCTTGCGAGGGAAGCCGTCGGGAGGTTTCCGCCAAGGGCCTGCAGGGGCTGCTTGCGAGGGAAGCCGTCGGGAGGTTTCCGCCAAGGGCCTGAAGGGGCTGCTTGCGACGGAAGCCGTCAGGAGGTTTCCGCCAAGGGCCTGAAGGGGCTGCTTGTGAGGGAAACCGTCGGGATGGTTTCTAGGGGCCCTCTGTTTGTCTGTTTTTGTGTGTGTCATTTTGTGGAGCATTGTGTGGCGGACTCAAGCTAATCCAAAGTTTTTAGAAAAACTGGCAGGGCTTCTTGATTTATTAGATTCTGTTCTCTTTACCCATCAGCCCATATGGGATGACTGCCAGCAGCTTTTGCAGGTCCTGTTCACGATTAAGGAGAGGAAAATGATCCTCAATGAGGCCTAAAAACGAGTTCCAGGTGCAGACGGGAATCCCACCACCAACTAGGCACAGATAGATAACTCATTCCCCTTAACTCGGCCCGAGTGGGATTTTAATACGGCAGACAGTAAGGAGAGGCTCCGGGTCTACCGCCAGACTCTAATGGGGGGGTCTCCGAATGGCTACTAGAAAGCCAACCAATCTGGCCAAGGTGGGGAACATACAACAAAGAAAGGATGAGTCCCTGACAGCCTTTTTGGAATGAATCATGGAGGTGTTCTGTGCCTGTACCCCTAAGGATCCAGAGGCTCTGGAAAGCAAGGCAGTTGCTATCATGGCCTTTTTAAATCAATCGGCCGCAGACAGAAAGAAATTACAGAAAATATACAGACTGGGAGAAAAAAAATTCTGTAGGATTTGCTGGTAAGAGCCGAAAAGTATACAACAACTGGGAGCCTCCCGAGGATAGGCAGGCTCACACCATGGAGGCTGACAGCAGCAAACAGACACGAGACCTGGCCAGAATACTACTAGCTACCATTGCCGACCATCCTGAGGAAGGAGACCGTCGTCTCTGGCAACTGGCTGATGACTCAAAAGGAGGTAAAGGAACCACCAGAGGTTGGGGGAAGCAGAGGCTGCAGAAAGATCAGTGTGCATGCTGCAAGGAGACAGGTCATTGGGCCCAAGAATGTCCGAAGGGGGTCGCTGGGAAGAAAAGCAAGGCTAATCGAGTAAAAATCTTAGAGCTAGGTGAACTAAGTGATTAGGGGAGTCGGGGTTCGGAACCTCTCCCAGAGCCCAGGGTAACTCTTAAAGTGGAGGGGACCCCTGTTGACTTCCTTGTCGACATCGGAGCACAGTATTCAGTCCTCCACATCCCACGAGGAAAGTTAGCCAGCGAAAAGTCCTGGAGACTTTCAGACAAGGGGGGAACTCAGATCACCGATGGCAAGGGCCACCCCATCCAGGTCCGAATCATTAAACTGGAGGATGCACTTTAAGACCACGTAGAACTCTTTTCTCCACCCTGTGTGCTTCAGGCTGCCTTCAGGCTGCTTTAATCTGCCTTCAAGCCTCTAGGCCTCTGTGCCCTTCTGTCCTCCCTTCCTCCTCTTCCCGTTTCTGCAACCGCCTAGGGTGGAGCCTAGGTCTCTGCCTCTTCAATGCCTCAGGTAGCATTCTGCTCCCCACCCCTACATTGTTGTAAGGAAACAAACATACAAACGCCTTTTTAAATATCCTCACTGTTTCCACAAGAGAAAATTATGAATGGGATTTCGAAAGTACACTGGTATAAAGTTAAAATTCTGCTTTTCTCTCCATTTAAAACAAAGTTTTCTTGGACTGCAGCTCCTGAGAAGAAAATGTAAACAAAGATTTTTTCTCTTTCTATGGGAAAACCAAAGTTTTGGGTTTCATCTTTATTGGGTCTTTGATTGCTCGGTGAAAACTTCTCAATGTTAAAGGGGCTAGGTTTTACTAGCAGCCATATGATTCTATACATTGACCGTTGGGATCTTTTACTACCACCTCGGTCAAATAAATAGGAGTTTTATGGATCTGTCTCTAAAGTTATCAGTATTAAATGTGAAACTTTGTTCTACTGAGGTTTACTGAAGGTCAAGCAAGCTCATGTTATCTTTGTTCCAGTTTGTTAGCAAAAGGAAGCCTGAAAGTGATGGTTAACTTTGTCTGCCTTGTGGTTTGCGTGGGTAAATGTTGGGATAGCTTTCAGGGTTCCTGGTAACCTAAAGTGTTGAAAGTTTGGCTTGCGTGAGAACTTGAGACAAATTCATTGACCATATAATGATAAAAAGCTGAAACACTAATTACTGGATGTAGATTTGTGCTTTGGACCTGTTGCAAACTCTAGGATATTGGGAACTGTTGAAAAACATACCTTATGCTTAATGGATTCATAAGGTTGTTATCTAACAAATTGTGATATAACAGAGTTCACAATTGGTTACTACTTAGTTTTCACTGAAGACTAATGTTTCTAGCAGTTAAAGTTCTGGGGAGTGTAAGACTGAGGGAAATAAGGAAAACAACTCTGTATGTGAGAAAGCAGGAGATGTGAAAGAAGGATATAAGAAATAGAAATATGCTTTTGCTGAAGGTAAAAAGTAATATTGTTCAAATTAGACTGGGTATTTGGAAAGAAATGGCTTTGGACAAAATCTAAATGCCAAAGACAAGTTGTAGAAGGTTCGTGAAGGAAAAATCTTTAAAAAGGGGTATTTTATATGTGGTCAGGACGGACTATGGTTAAAGACATAGATTTTAAAACTACACAGGATTAGGATTAAAATTTCTCCTCCTTTGATCCAGAGACTGGGAAAACGTTGGCAATATTCTTGATAGCCTCCCTTTTTCTGTGGCTGTTCCAAATGTTTTCTCACTGTTCCCCTAGATCGGGAAGATTGTCCTGGATTTGCCTTTGGCTTGCCTTCTGAGAACGTTAAGCAGTATTCTCAGAGGTGTCAATGGAAAATTTTGCCTTAGGGCATGAAAAATAGACCCACCCTATGGCAAGGGGTTTGTGGATCAACCTTTAAGACCAGTTTGGTTTTGCAGGCCTTTAATGAGGCTTAATGTGAGGCACCTTTAAATGGTTACATCTGCCCTTTCTACCTAGAAAGATAGTTCCAACTTTTTCGGCACAGCTGGCTACTTTCCTAACAAAGGGGGCAAACCTAGTAATTGCCTATAGCAAAGGTCAACTAGAAACCTAGAGGCCTGAGGCCTAATGATCTTTGGCAGATGGATGTTACTCATGTTCTATCTTTTGGTAAACTCTCCTACGTGCATGTGTGTGTGGATCTTTTCTCATGTTATTGCCTTGGCACATACAGGAGAGGCCTTTAAGGATGTGATCCAGCACCTTTGTCTATGCTTTTTCTACTTGGGAATTTCCAGGGCAATCAAAACGGACAATGCCCCTGCTTATACACCTGCCGCCTTCAAAAGATATAATAGGATGCAGTGTTAACAAGGGGGCGAGTGTATACTTGTGTATTTCCACAGGACATGGACTCCCTTCTGTGGATTTCTGATACATTGGTACGGCCCTATGTCCAGCCTCCCCAAGCCACTGCCATCTCCTCCGGTTCCTTAAAGGATGACCCAAAGGGAGATGTAGAGACGCTTTTTTAGAACATCACTCCGACGCCTCCACGGCCCTCTACCTACGAGAGATGGAGGATAATACTCTCCAGGACCCTGAGTATGCTCTCTGTATAACAATCGGCCTTAACGATGTGGAAGCAGTACTCACTCCAACCAGAGCGCTGCTATTCCTACTTGGGAACAAAATGGAGAATCTGACAGATAAGGCGACTGCTTTTTTTGAGAGTCAAGGGATTTCCTTGACCCTTGCTACGTTTTCTCTGTTTTAGCTTGTGTCCAGGCCTCATGTTCTTTTGTACTTTAGTCTTGCATATTTTATTCCGATGGTATTTTCTCTAATGGCATTAGTACAAGTTATCTAGGAGACTGGTCATGCTCTCATGTGACCTAAAAATATGTTTGTTACCCCTCTGCATTTTTAGTAAGACTAAACATTCCTGAGAAAGAGTATAATACTGGGGGTCTGGATACTAATCTTTCTAACTTTGTTCACTTTTTGTTTCCATGATGATCAATATTGGAGTTTCCATTCCAATATTGTTATCTTTAGAATTTTAAGCGGCAGCATAACATCTATTTCAACAGAAAAAGGAGAAGATGTTAGAGACCAGAGATACTGGCCCTGGTAATACTACCTAAGGAAAAGACTCAGGCCCCTAAGGCAGTGCCCTAGACTGGGACCCTCATCGGTGGATGGGGGTGCCTGGAAGCAAATGCCAGGTTGTAATACAAGAACATAATGGCTGGTCTGACTCTGAAGGAGGGCCGGTTAGCCAATGACGGGTAAGACTCCTCACAGTGGGGGGCGACTAAGACAGGCAACGGTCAAGAAAGAGTCACCAGGACACCTGGCTATAGGGTCAATGGGCCTCTATGTTGATTTGAGATTTATACTAATCTGAAAAAGACAGGCCATAGAAAAATAAGAGTGGCTCCAGAGCGTCTTCCCCTATTAAACCAGCATATGCTGCCATACTTGAGAATCATGGAAATAAAATCTCTAAAGAGTTTAGAATGTATTTTGATGTATTTAGACTGATGCCAGACCCTCAGGAATGTGATGATTGCTGTGGGTTTCGAGTCAGGACTGTGGTAAGAAATTGAGGCTCGATAACTTCTTGTTAGCTTCAGTATGATGATTGGAGCCAATTAACTCTGGCTAGCCTACCTCAGGATAGAGACTTGAAGGAATATTCCCAAGCAGCTGCCAAAACGCCTTTCGTTTCGGGGAACTTACCTGTTGTCTCTGGCCAACCCCGACACCTCATCCTACTTCTGTTACTAATCCTCAGGCCCTGTATCATCAACAGGCTGGTCCAGTTTGTCAGGGATCACGTGGAGGCCATCTAATTGATGGTCCTCCGTGCTCAATGCAGATCCCTGGTAATAGAAGAGGGAAGATAGAAAAGCAGCTGGACCAATGATTGGGTCCATAAGTCACAAGACAAGGGGGGAATGTTAGGGCAACTCGGGATTCCAAAAGACTAGGACCAAATCAATTAGGATCAACCCCTCAATAGACCAGCCCGGACCAATTAATCAGATTCCACTTCTCACCAGACCAGCTGGGACCAATCCTTAGAGCACCCGGATCCACCCAAATAGAGACAACTGTTTCCTGCCTTGAAAGCTAGAGACACCTGTTTCCCGCCTTGGAAGGGAACAGGACCCTGACCTCAGCCAATCGGCTAGGGCCACGACCATCACCCTTCCTACTACTCCTTTAAAACTCTTGCACCTTGGGAGACTCTCTGTCTCTCTCGACCCACTGCTGCGTCGGTGCGGTAGGAGATTGAGCTCGAGCTAGCTCGAATAAAGGCTCTTTGTTCTTGTATGGGACTCAGCTCCCTGGTGGTTCTTGGGGTCCCCGAGTTCTGGGCATAACAGTGGGACCTGGCCCTGAACTGCCTGCTTCACGCAGGATGTCGATCCTAAAGTTCCCCGTGATGATGCACCCACTGCAGCCCAGGCTGGCACGCTCCCTCCAGGTCAGGTCTGAAACCACCTCAATGAGCCTGCCCCCTCCCTAGGAGGTCCCACCAAGGCCAAGGTGGAGGAAGAGGCGAGGGAGAGGGGCATGTGGCCCTGATGGGCCTCTCCCCGCTCAGGGTCTCACTATCAAGTGTAGGAGCTTTCCAAGGCCCCCATTTGGCCATCTCACATCCTGTTCCCCTCCTGAGTCGGGGACCAGTGAGGGATCTGCTGCCCCAAATACCACGTGCCCAGGGCACGTGTGGGGGGCCCGCACGAGACACCTGTGTGGACACGTCCATCCACACGCTCACACACCACACATGCACACGCAACCCACCACACAGAACACATTTGTGACATACCACACACACATACACCACACACGCGCAAGACACCCACACTACAGGCACACACACCACAAGCACACACACCACAGGCACACAGGCTTTCTGGACTCCTTTCTCCTTCATGACTTTTCTGTGCTATTTCGTTGGCCTGGAGCCGCCTCTCCACCCACCGCTAATGGCCCTCTCTTGCCTTTCAAGACCCTGCTGGTGTCAGTCTCTAGACGACCTCCCTAACACCCCCACCAGATCCGAGCTGGGCCCGCGTCTACTCCTTTACAAACTGCCGGGACTGGTCCTCCAGATTCAGGCGGAGACAAGGGAGACCACTCCCTTCTGGGCCCACTTGGTGGGGCCTGGGGCCCCTCTTAGCCTAAGCTCGGTTCCTGTAGTGTATATTCCGTCATCCCTAAGGGTTCAGACCCTGTTTTGGTGAGATATGTTGGTGCCGCGCTGCTCCCTCAAGGCCACGGTCACCTCCACGTCCCCACCACGAACATGGCCAACTCGAGGGAGTTCTGCTTGGAGTCTGCCGCACTGGCCTGGTGTGGCGGTGGACACCGCTGTCCCTGCCGCCTGCCGGGGCCGTCGGAAGGATGGACATCGCCACGCCACCCACGCAACCTCCCTGGAACAGGGCGCTCTGGGCGCACCTGCTTGTTCCTATCACAGCCTGGCGAACGTGACATTCTGAACCCCGACACCGGTACTGACGGCGCCCCGAATCACTGTTTTGTTTTGTGTCCTGCTTGGGATGCGCAGAGGTTACACTTCCGAGCTCTCCGGTCACAGGAGAAGCAGGAGACACCTACCTCCACGGGAGACAGAAACCACTCCACTACCTTCCTGGTCACACTCCAGGCAGGATAGAAAGCCGCAGGCTTGGGCCTAACTGAGAAGCAACAAAACGTTGCTATGGCAGCAATGGAGTCCAGCCTGCCTCATAAAGCCGGGACCGCACCCCGCCCCATCCAGGGGGCCCCCGCAGCCAACTGGCAGGCAGGGTGGGCAAAGAGCCTAACGGTGCTGCAGGCCACCTACGTGGCCCTCAGCTTTCACCGAAACACCTCCCAAGGTGGCCTTTCAGTGAACCCGCGGTGGGTCCGGGTCCTCAACTTCCTGCTTCACACAGGATGTCGATTCCAAAGTTCCCCGTGATGATGCACCCACTGGGAGCCCAGGCTGGCATGCTCCTTCCAGGTCAGGTCGGACACCACCGCCCTGAGCCTGGCCCCTCCAGCGGAGATCCCATCAAGGCCGAGGTGGAGTAAGAGGCTAGGGGAGCTGCATGTGGCCTTGATGGGCCTCTTCCGGCTCAGGGTCTCAACCATCAAGTGCAGAACTTTCCAAGGCACCCATTTGGCCCTCTAACATCCTGTTCCCCTCCTGAGTCTGGTGGCAGTGAGGGATCTGCTGCCCCAAAAACCATGTGCCGAGGGCACGTGTGGGTGTCCCGCATGAGACACCTGTGCTGACACGTCCATCCACATGCTCACACACCACAGATGCACATGCAAACCACCGCACAAAACACATTTGTGACATACCACACACACATACGCCACACACGCCCAACACACCCACACCACAGGCACACAGGGTTTCTGGTGTCCTTTCACCTTCATGACCTTCCTGTGCTATTTTCTTGCCCTGAGCCACCTCTCCACCCCCCGCCAATGGCCCTCTCTTGCCTTTCAAGCCCCTGCTGGTGTCTGTCTCCAGACGACCTCCCTAACACCCCAACCAGATCCGAGCTGGGCCCGCGTCTGCTCCTTCCCAAACTGCCGGGACTGGTCCTCCAGACTCAGGCCGAGGAAAGGGAGACCATTTCCTTCTGGGCCCACTTGGTTGGGCCTGGGTCCCCTCTCAGCCCAAGCTCGGTTCCTGACGTTCGTGTTCCGTCATCCTTAAGGGTTCAGTCCCAGTTATGGTGAGATGTGTTGGTGCCCCGCTTCGCCCACAAGGCCAACGTCACCTCCACGGCCCCACCAGGACTATGGCCGACTCGAGGGAGCTCTGCACGGAGGCTGCCGCACTGGCCCAGTGTTGATGTGGACACTGTCGTCCCTGCCGCCTGCCGGGGCCGTCGGAAGGATAGACGTCGCCACGCCACACCATGCCAAGCTCCCTGGAACAGGGCGCCCTGGGCGCACTTCCCTGTTCCTATCACAGCCTGGAAAACGTGACCTTCTGAATCCCGACACCGGTCCTGACAGCGCCCAGAATCACTGTTTTGTTATGTGTCCTGCTTGGGATGTGGAGAGGTTACGCCTCCGAGCTCTCCGGTCACAGGAGAAGCAGGAGACACCTACCTCTACGGGAGACAGAAACCGCTCCACTACCTTCCTGGTCACACTCCAGGCAGGATAGAAAGCCGCAGGCTCGGGCATAACTGAGGAGCAACAAAACCCATTGCTATGGCAGCAATGGAGTCCAGCGTGCCTCAAAAAGCCGGGGCCGCCCCCCTCTACCCGGAGGCCCCCACAGCCAACTGGCTGGCATGGTGGGCAAAGAGCCTAGGGGTGCTGCAGCCTCTTACGTGGCCCTCAGCTTTGACTGCAACAACTCCCAAGGTGGCCTTTCATTGAACCTCCGGTGGGTCCTGGGCCTCAACTTCCTGCTTCAGGGAGGATGTCGATCCTAAAGTTCCCCGTGATGATTCACCCCCTGGAAGCCCAGGCTGGCAAGCTCGCTCCAGGTCAGGTCGGACACAACCGCAATGAGCCTGCCCCCTCCCTTGGAGGTCCCACCAAGGCCGAGGTGGAGGAAGAGTCGAGGGAGAGGGGCATGTGGCCCTGATGGGCCTCTCCCCGCTCAGGGTCTCAACTATCAAGTGCAGTAGCTTTCCAAGGCCCCCATTTGGCCATCTCAAATCCTGTTCCCCTCCTGAGTCCGGGAGCAGTGAGGGATCTGCTGACCCAAAAACCACGTACCCAGGGCACGTGTGGGGGGCGCGAACGAGACACCTGTGCGGACACGTCCCTTCACACGCTCACACACCACACATTCACACGCAACCCGCCACACAGAACACATTTGTGACTTACACACACACACATACACCACACACGCGCAACATACCCACACCTTGGCACACACACCACAAGCACACACACCACAGGCACACAGGTTTTTCGGAATCCTTTCTCCTTCATACCCTTTCTGTGCTACTTCGTTGCCCTGGAGCCGCTTCTCCACGAACTGCTAATGTCCCTCTGTTGCCTTTCAAGACCCTGCTGGTGTCAGTCTCTAGACGACACCCGAAAACCCCCTACAGATCCGAGCTGGGCCCTCGTCTACTCCTTCCCAAACTGCCGGGACTGGTCCTCCAGACTCTGGCCGAGGGAAGGGAGACCATTCTCTTCTGGGACCAGTTGTTGGGGTCTGGGTCCGCTCTCAGCCCAAGCTCGGTTCCTGACGTTCGTTTTCCGTCATCCCTAAGGGTTCATTCCTGTTTTGCTGAGATGTGTTGGTCCTGAGCAGTTCCACAAGGCCACATTCATCTCAACATCCCCATCACGAACATGGTCGATTCGAGGGAGATCTGCGCACACGCTGCCGCACTGGCCCGGGGTGGCTGTGGACACCGCCGACCCTGCCGCCTGCCAGGGCCGTCGGAAGGATGGATGCCGCCGCGTCACACCACGCCAAGCTCCCTGGAACAGGGCGCCCTGGGCACACCTGCATGTTCCTATCACAGCCTGGCAAACGTGACTTCCTAAACCCGTCACCAGTCCTGATAGCGACCCGAATCACTCGTTTGTTCTGTGTCCTGCTTGGGATGCGCAGAGGTTGCGCGTCCGAGTCTCTGTCACAGT
>JAINVK010000640.1:0-42781 GCA_030068075.1 Paguma larvata
GCCGCTACGTGGGGTTCAGGGCTCAGTTCCTTGCGTAGGAACCGAACTGAGCAGTGCTGGCAGGAATACATTTGCTGTCTGGAAAGAAAAGCCTCAGTGTCAGGTGCCTGTTTGCTGGCAGGCTGAGACATTCTTGTGCCTGCTGTTTGCTTTCATCCCAACCCGCCAGGTGTTTCCCTCTTACTCTCAGGAAACCAAGCTTGCCTAGGGAATCCTATATTTCACCTGAGCTGAATCCCTTTAGCCCTCATTGTGTGTTGCTTCTGGTTTATTCTCATGATTAATTATAAGAATTCTTGGTTTTATGAAAACCATGTGAAGAATGCCGCCTTCTAACCCTGGGCTTGGGCTAGGGAAGGTCACCTGGCAAGTTTCCAAGGGGGCTTTCATATGCTAAGGAGTCACAGTTTACTGCAGGCCCAGCTATTGTCAAACTAGAGTTGATTTGCCCTGGGGCAAGGCATTTCCATAAGGACACTTGGCAGTTGCTGGAGAAACATTTGACTCTGCCAGCATCAACTGTTTTCAATGGGCTGCTGGTGACATGGAACTTACATTTTCATCCCTTGTGATGTTTATTTCTTTTTGGAGAGAGGGAGGAGACAGGGAGACAGACAGAGAGAGAGAGAGAGAGAGTGTGTGTGTGGGAGAAGCAAGAGAGAGAGAGCAAGAGAGAGAACGCCAGAGCCACAGCCAGAGCCAGAGCAAGAGAGAGAGAGAATAGGCCCCGGGAGACGGGCAGAGAGTGAGGGGGACCCAGAATCTGAAGCAGGCTCCAGATGCTGCGCTCTCAGCACAGAGCCTCTCTGCTCTCTGGGGCTGGCACATAGGAACTGTGAGATCCTGCCCTGAGTTCAAATGGGAGGCTTCAGGGACTCAGACACCCCAGGCAATGCTCTTTTCTCTGTCCTTTCCTTCTTGCCTTTGTTCCTCACATCACTAGGGAGGGCAGGCTGATCTGGGGGCTCCAGGAAACTGAGTCTATAGAGTTGTGGAGATGAGGCCCCTGGCTTTTTCTTGTAATTTCCTCAGATACTGTCGATTGATGGAGGCTCTATCAATTTCAGCATTTGTCTTCTGTCCTCTGCTTTGCGCTTGGGCAGCCAGGAGTGCTTGAGGAATGTCACACACATCTCTCCTGGCGGTGGGGACAGGTGATGCTAGCTTGCGTGTGGCCCTCAGCTTTCCTTGTGCTCCCTCATCCAGCACACGGATGATTCCCATTTACCCAGCCCACGTGTGTTTGTTCATTCAGAACAGAGCTTTCTGTGTATCCATTCGCAGTCGCTTGCCCTGGTTGGAAGGAAGGCCCTGAAGAGAGCGTTTTTAAGTTTCTTGTCCTAAGTGACAGCCCTGCATTAGTTTGAAGCCAGTTCTCTCTTCTACTAAACAGAGAGGGGTACTGTGTTAGAGAGAGTGTGCCCCAGACTTCTGCTTCCTGTGAACCTTGTTAAGGGTTATGATTGCTGAGAATTTTGTTTGCGTTGCTGTTTGCTGTGAACACTGTGAAACTTTTCTTGGGGTGCTGTGAGGCCTGTTTCGTTTGCTATGTATTAGACTAAGTTGCTGCGTTAGAGAAATGCCATATTGTGAAAGTATAATGCTCTTAGGCTAAGGCCGCTCCATTTTGGTTTCAGTTCCATCTTCCGAGTAGTCTGGGCCCCACGGAGTTCCAGGGAAACCAGTCACCCTGGACTCTGCCTCGGGGGTCCCAGGAATACAGATGTAGCCAAGAGTCCGGACCCCGCAGAGCCAGGGGACCCTGCGACTCCCCCCGGGTTGGGACTGGGACCCTGATTAGGCGACCCTGCCTCCCCCTTGAGTTCCAGGGAAACCACAGGAGGTCAGATTCCTAGAGATAGGGGCCCTAGCAAAACGAATCCGTGTTCAGCCCAGTGTTCTGACCATTTGAATGTGGACGGGACCCCCCAAACGAAGGCAAATCCATAGCTAGCCCGCGCCCGCCAAATATGAAATACTCAAAGAGAAACTAAGCCTGCTAAATGGCCAACCAGTACCAATCAAAGGATCCCCATTCCCGCCCAGAAAAGTTGTACCCAAACCCTGATCAAAAGCCTGTGTCAACCTGGCTCAGGGCTCTTGCCACTGCACCGCTGCGTCGGGCGGTGCAAGAGTCCTGAGCTCGAGCTTCGAGTAAAGACCCTTGCGTTTGCATCAGTCACGGCTCCCCGGCGGTCTTTCTTGGGATCCAGAATTGGGCACAACAGGCCCCGCTGTGGGGAATTGGAGGCCACACCTAAGAGCAATGTCCCCCTCATTGTGACCGAGGGAGCCTGGCCAAGGTATCCCAACTCTGGCCTAGGGTGGGGCCAGAAGGCCTCGGGCCTTGCCTGGGAGAAATATATGGACAAGAGAAAGACATAGGCACTTGCAGGTGGCAGACGAGATGTTAGAGTGTGGGCAAAGCCAGAGAATCGGGAGGAAGCACCGTCAATGGCAGGCAGAAAGAGCAACAGAGCTTGTCAGGTTCTTGTGAGTTTCCTCCTATTGTCTACTGAAATGAAAGCCTTTAAGCCGTGATGTATCCATTGGGATCCCTTAGCTGCTTCCTCAGAGGTCTTGAGTCACCTTGAAACGGGGGTAGGGCTGTCACTGCCATAAGGAAAGCCCAGGGATTGGTGGCCGACTCCCACTCCAGCCCTAGGCCCGCCTAGAGCAGTGGGTTCCTGATATCCCCAAAGAACGATGAACTGCCTGCTAGCGACCTTGTGGGGCTGGGCATTCATGGGTGCCCAGTAGGCCTCCTTCCCCGGGCTGCTTGAGATGGCCTCCTATGGAAAATCAAATGGTTCCCACACAGGCGTTTCGTTTCCAGATGTGTCAGTGCACTGCCTTTTTAAGGAATACTTGCACATAGCCTGATTCCAATCACCTAAGTGTGGAAACCCGTTCCACCAAAACCACTGGTGACTGTCCACTGTAGGTCAGGGTAAGAAATGCACTCAGTGCCAGAAGCTTCTCGTCCCTTTCTCAAGTGTCAGGGGAAGAATTCTTGCTTGGCCAGCCCTGGTAAGCGCACTGAAGGCTAGACCTTCTTGCCTTCCACCTCACAGATGGTTCCCCTAGGCACACGGTGCCTCAGGCCCCGGTCGGCACCGAAGGGTCTCTTGAAAGAACGACTGCATCAGCTCCAGGTTCCAAACACTTGAGAACCAGCTGGGAGCGGGGACCGTTTGCCTCTCCATCAATGGTGCATCTATTTCCTGATGGGCAGGACAGATTTCCCTCTGTTTCCCTGGGAGGAAGGATCCAGACCTCCCGCAGAATGGCTCTCTCAGGTGTGCAGGAGACCGTTGCGTGAAGGCCTGAGGCCCAAGCCCCTGGAACCCAGGGTGAAGCATTCATGGCCTCGAACATAAGACCGCGATGGCAGGGCTGCGAGGGCAAGAACTGAGCTTCAAGCCCTTGTAACCCCAGGTGGAGTAAAAGGAACCGGGAAGAGAAGTCCTTGCTTGCAGAGCGGCAAGGCGAACATGGGCCTTTTAGGTCTTTCTTCCCCCAAGTCAATTTGGGGCTGCGGTTTCTTACATATATTTGGCTCATGATGCTTCCTTCGTGTTGATTGTCATGGAAATAAAATCACAGACGTTCAGATAGATGCTCCTATATCTTAGAGGTATATTCTTTTTTGAATTGACGTTTGAAGAATGCTGCCTGACTCTCAGGAATGTGGTAATTGCCACAGGTTTTGGGTGAAGACATTATAATGGTCAGTAGATAAGAGATAATCTTAGGGAGTCACTTTAGAGAACAAACATGTTTTTCAGCGAATCTTTTGACAGGACCAAGAGCCTTCATGAACATCCGAGTACTTTGTTCTGACCCTTTCAACCCATGATATTTCAGAATGTGGCCATCAGTTACGTTAGGACTGCACGGGAACTGTTTTCCACCCTCATATACGGATCGTTGGACCATTCTATGTAATCTAACACACCAATCATTCCTTGAAGTTTTATGGAAGGCGTCGAATGTTTTCCTGGGATTTTTATTAGGCACTTTGAGAACTGGAATGATTTCCTCCTGTCAATCTTTACAAGAGGTATACTTGGCGTGCTTAGAACAAAAGTATCAAAAGCCTGGAGGAAGAATACACTTGGGGCAGTCCTGAGAAGAGGCTGTTTCCAAGAGACTGACTCTGCATCTTCCCTCGCGCCCAGACCAACCCTCACACAGGTGAAACCCTGGACCAGCCGGATACCCTGAGAGAAGGACTGGTCTCCTCTCAGGGCACACTGCGGCCCAGGTGTAGGCAATGGAGGTTTCCTTTGACCACAGCCCTCAGGTGTTCTCACTTGCCAGGCAGTCAGCTTGCCGCCAGCTAGGAGGAGGCACTGAATTCTACCTGGAGCCTGTTCTCTTCTGCAATGAGGAACCTTGGTCCCCAGGGTGCCTCTTTGCATTTGAGTGCTCTCTCCTCAGACTAGGATGGGCCTGGGAGTCACCCAGAGCAAGAGGCTCAGAGGAACCTACTCTTTGGAAACTGGAACATTCCAGGATCCAGGGGTCTGTGTCAGGTACACAGCCCGGGTCCGAGCATTGGTGTGGAGGAGCCAGTCACTTCCGGAACCAATTGACAGCTCTCAGTGTCTGGTATCCCAGAGCATAGCAGGCCCCTCTGTGCCTGGGGGCTTGGTGCTTAGTCAGCTCGGGTCACTGCAGGGATGGCTAGCCAGCTGGCCTGTCTCCCCAAGCTGAGAGAGGTGCCTTCATACTGCAGATTCGACGACTCATGCCCCTGAACTCTGGAGAATGCTCAAAGGGTCTTTGAAGTGATGACTGCACCCGGTCGGGTTCTAAGCACTTGACCTTCGGCCAGGAGCCCCAGACAGCCAGGGCTGAATCACTGCTGAACCTGTGCTCTAACGGGAAAGGGCAAGAATCAGACCCAAAGCCAGGACTTTCCCTCACTTTCTGAAGGAAGAGTGCCGGCAAGTTGGTCACAGGGCGCCCGTGTAGCCTGTTCAGGGCTCCCTTCACCAAAGCCCACAGGTGTTGCTTCTTGCTGAGAGGGCCAGCTTGCTAGAGATGGCACGAATCACTTCGACTTCCATGTCGTGTCATTCTGATTCCTAGTGAAGCACTCTGGCCCTCGGGGAATCTCTTTCACCCTTTTTTCATCCTATTTTCAAACCAGTTCCTCTCTGGGGTCCATCACAAGGAGTCTCTGAGAAGAATGTCCTCGGTGTTCAGCTGGGGATCCTAGTCCCAACATCGGGACTGTGTGGCAGGTTTGGTGACAGGCACCCCGGCAAGTGGTTGTCAACCCCATGCAGGCATTCAGAAGCCTAGGGCATTGGAAGGGCCCTGGTCACACATTTGCACTTAGCCTGGGCCTGACGGCTGGGAAGGGGGCTGACCTCCTTTCTTGGCTGAGGGGACATGCAATGACACATCCCCTTTCCGGATTGTTCCCATTCCCATTGGAAGTATTGAAGTGTGGCCGTCCTTATGGCCACCGCCTTCCCATGTCTCCAGCGCTAACTATGTCCCGTTTAGAGTTAGGAACCACGGAGCTGTCACTCACGCTACCCCTGCCCAGGGATAGATTTTCCCACAAGCGTGTGCATGTGGGACGTGGCGGGCCCCAAGCAAGGCAGCCCAGCCTCTGCTCTTGGCAGGACTTGCGCTTCCTCAGACTTGCATTGACCTTGCGTCTGTGGCCCCGAGGTGCCAGCGGGAACACAGGCATCGGGGGCTGGGTGCAGGTGACCACCACGAGGAAGTTTCTGCGTCAGGTGCCTAGGTGCCAACAGCCCTGGGCATCAAGGCAGTGCCTCAGCAAAGTCGGTGCCTCAGCAAATCCATTCCGTGGTCTCGGTGTGGCCAGCATGGCTTCGGCCTGTGCAGTGCCGGCCTCCTTCAGCATACTCAAGTGTAGCAACGGCGACGGTTCTGCCTGGCAGGACTAGGTCCACAAGAGCCCCGAGCACAGTGGCAGAAGGCAGGGACTGGCAGATAGGGTGGAACCCATTGGGGCAGCAACTGCTGTTGGCCTCCTTAGCAGTTCACTGCTCCCAGCCCAGGATTGGAGGATGCAAGTGCCCTCACCCGTGTAGCCTCACATGAAATGGATATGCACGGAGAGCTGTGTCTCCGAGAGCCAGGAATAACCTAGAGTTAGGAGGGACTGAGTCAAGATGCTGGCCAGTGTGCAATATGTCTGCAAGAAATGCAGAGGGAAGTCCTAGAGCAGGCTAGCCTTGTCCCTTCACATACCCTTCAGGGTGCACTGCTTTCCAATAAAGAGATCCTGCCCTGAGAATCATTCCCATACTGGAATATCTTCCCAACTGACAGTTATTCCTGTCTCTTCAAGGTGCTGGAAACACGAGAAACTCTGAGGCTCTTCCGTGGCCAAACCAGAACAACAACACAGGCCTGCTGGGGCCAGAAACCTGAGTTCTGGGAGACTCCTGCAGAGATGAACAAGCATACAGGGAAAAGTATCCTGCTGAAGAGCCAGGGGCTCTTTCTCCAACCTATGCCACACTCACAAACAATGCAGCAGGATCCCCAGGGAAGAGCCCAGGCTATGAGTGTAGGACAAACACCCAGAGTGGACTCCGGGGAGGGCTCAGAGTGAAAATGGGGCCAAGGCTGGGGCTGGGGGGGTGCGAACGGGTGGAAGGTGGGCCAGGGCTCTGAATCAGGGATAAGAATGACATAATGCAGACAGTGACGAGACTAGCATGGCCTTCCCCAGCTCACAGACTGACTCAGGAAGGAGAAACACCTACGGGCTTGGCAAACAGGGCCGACTCAGAGTTCCACCTGAAAGCCTTGTCACCTTGAACCGGGATCCCCACCCCTTGTCTGACCTCTCTCATCTATGAGAGGCCTGATGTCAACACAGCCATCAAATGGCAGGTCCCAGGTGGACTGTACTAGGTATGTGAAAGAACACACTTTCTTGTACATCCCTCGGGCCGGACAGCGTCATATGTGCTGGAAACGTGTGTCCATCTTTCTTCCTGCTCCCACTTGCCAGAGAACAACATTTGGGAGTTCGGGTGCAAGGGACAGGGAGACTCAAACAAGCAGCGTGCTGTACAAATTCACAATGAAAACGATCATCAATGGCCTCCCGAGCATAGATTCCAATATTATGGCCCTGCCTTCTAGACAGAGGATGCATATTGGGTCTACTACACTCCCATTTACATGTTAAACCACGTAAGTAGACGTCAAGCAGTCCTACAAAATTTATCACCAATGAAAATGCCTGAGCTCTTTGCTTCCTAGTCAAGAAACCAAGCAAGATGGACGATGCCATCTATCAAACTTGCTTGGCCTTCGATTACATGCTGGCTTCTGAGAGAAGCGTCTGTGGAAAATTTAAACTGAACACCTGCTGTCTAGAGATAGATGATGAGGAAAAAGTCACAGAGGAGATCACAGATCAAAAAGAACAGGTGGCTCATGTCCCAGTCCAGACCTGAAACAGGTGGAACACCGGAGACTTCTTTGGAGGACTGTTTCCCACTCTTATTTGGACGATTCAAAAGCCTCATGGGAATTAGATTCCTAAATTTCAGAGGGTGCTTAATGTGACCCTGCTGTGCTACCCTGCTTGTATGGTTTGCCTCCAGTCTCATTGGGAACAGAATTTACAGAGTGAGAGAAGAGAGAAAAAAAAAAAAGCCACTCAGGTTAAGTCGTGATAAAAATATCAACCTCTAAAGTAAGAATGTGCTCTTTGAGGCTGCACGGGGGACCTGAGCATCAGAGGGGGGAATGTGGTAGGGTCCGCTCCCTAAAGAAAGGGGGAAACACAACCTAGGGGCAACCTGGCTTCTCCTATATGTGACAGCATCCCTCAGGACCTTGAAACGTGGGACCACTTACTGAGACTGCATGTTCCTAGGTTACACTATATGCGAGACAAAGAAGTAAAACCTACAGAAGAGACGCCGCTACGTGGGGTTCAGGGCTCAGTTCCTTGCGTAGGAACCGAACTGAGCAGTGCTGGCAGGAATACATTTGCTGTCTGGAAAGAAAAGCCTCAGTGTCAGGTGCCTGTTTGCTGGCAGGCTGAGACATTCTTGTGCCTGCTGTTTGCTTTCATCCCAACCCGCCAGGTGTTTCCCTCTTACTCTCAGGAAACCAAGCTTGCCTAGGGAATCCTATATTTCACCTGAGCTGAATCCCTTTAGCCCTCATTGTGTGTTGCTTCTGGTTTATTCTCATGATTAATTATAAGAATTCTTGGTTTTATGAAAACCATGTGAAGAATGCCGCCTTCTAACCCTGGGCTTGGGCTAGGGAAGGTCACCTGGCAAGTTTCCAAGGGGGCTTTCATATGCTAAGGAGTCACAGTTTACTGCAGGCCCAGCTATTGTCAAACTAGAGTTGATTTGCCCTGGGGCAAGGCATTTCCATAAGGACACTTGGCAGTTGCTGGAGAAACATTTGACTCTGCCAGCATCAACTGTTTTCAATGGGCTGCTGGTGACATGGAACTTACATTTTCATCCCTTGTGATGTTTATTTCTTTTTGGAGAGAGGGAGGAGACAGGGAGACAGACAGAGAGAGAGAGAGAGAGTGTGTGTGTGGGAGAAGCAAGAGAGAGAGAGCAAGAGAGAGAACGCCAGAGCCACAGCCAGAGCCAGAGCAAGAGAGAGAGAGAATAGGCCCCGGGAGACGGGCAGAGAGTGAGGGGGACCCAGAATCTGAAGCAGGCTCCAGATGCTGCGCTCTCAGCACAGAGCCTCTCTGCTCTCTGGGGCTGGCACATAGGAACTGTGAGATCCTGCCCTGAGTTCAAATGGGAGGCTTCAGGGACTCAGACACCCCAGGCAATGCTCTTTTCTCTGTCCTTTCCTTCTTGCCTTTGTTCCTCACATCACTAGGGAGGGCAGGCTGATCTGGGGGCTCCAGGAAACTGAGTCTATAGAGTTGTGGAGATGAGGCCCCTGGCTTTTTCTTGTAATTTCCTCAGATACTGTCGATTGATGGAGGCTCTATCAATTTCAGCATTTGTCTTCTGTCCTCTGCTTTGCGCTTGGGCAGCCAGGAGTGCTTGAGGAATGTCACACACATCTCTCCTGGCGGTGGGGACAGGTGATGCTAGCTTGCGTGTGGCCCTCAGCTTTCCTTGTGCTCCCTCATCCAGCACACGGATGATTCCCATTTACCCAGCCCACGTGTGTTTGTTCATTCAGAACAGAGCTTTCTGTGTATCCATTCGCAGTCGCTTGCCCTGGTTGGAAGGAAGGCCCTGAAGAGAGCGTTTTTAAGTTTCTTGTCCTAAGTGACAGCCCTGCATTAGTTTGAAGCCAGTTCTCTCTTCTACTAAACAGAGAGGGGTACTGTGTTAGAGAGAGTGTGCCCCAGACTTCTGCTTCCTGTGAACCTTGTTAAGGGTTATGATTGCTGAGAATTTTGTTTGCGTTGCTGTTTGCTGTGAACACTGTGAAACTTTTCTTGGGGTGCTGTGAGGCCTGTTTCGTTTGCTATGTATTAGACTAAGTTGCTGCGTTAGAGAAATGCCATATTGTGAAAGTATAATGCTCTTAGGCTAAGGCCGCTCCATTTTGGTTTCAGTTCCATCTTCGAGTAGTTCTGGGCCCCGAGTTCCAGGGAAACAAGTCACCCTGGACTCTGCCTCGGGTCCCAGGAAACAGAGTAGCCAAGAGTCCGGACCCCGCTGAGCAGACCCTGCCACTCCCCCGGGTGGGACTGGACCCTGATTAGCAGACCCTGCCTCCACCTTGAGTTCCAGGGAAACCACAGGAGGTCAGATTCCTAGAATAGGCCCTAGCAAAACGAATCCGTGTTCAGCCCAGTGTTCTGACCATTTGAATGTGGACGGGACCCCCAAACGAAGGCAATCCATAGCTAGCCCGCGCCCGCCAAATATGAAATACTCAAAGAGAAACTAGCCTGCGAAATGCCAACCAGTCCAATCAAAGGATCCCCATTCCCGCCCAGAAAGTGTACCCAAACCCTGATCAAAAGCCTGTGTCAACCTGGCTCAGGGCTCTTGCCACTGCACCGCTGCGTCGGGCGGTGCAAGAGTCTGAGCTCGAGCTTCGAGTAAAGACCCTTTGCGTTTGCATCAGTCACGGCTCCCCGGCGGTCTTCTTGGGATCCAGAATTTGGGCACAACAGGCCCCGCTGTGGGGAATTGGAGGCCACACCTAAGAGCAATGTCCCCTCATTGTGACCGAGGAGCCTGGCCAAGGTATCCCAACTCTGGCCTAGGGTGGGCCAGAAGGCCCTCGGGCCTTGCCTGGGAGAAATATTTGGACAAGAGAAAGACATAGGGCACTTGCAGGTGGCAGACGAGATGTTAGAGTGTGGGCAAAGCCAGAGAATCGGGAGGAAGCACCGTCAATGGCAGGCAGAAGAGCAACAGAGCTTGTCAGGTTCTTGTGAGTTTCCTCCTATTGTCTACTGAAATGAAAGCCTTTAAGCCGTGATGTATCCATTGGGATCCCTTAGCTGCTTCCTCCAGAGGTCTTGAGTCACCTTGAAACGGGGTAGGGCTGTCACTGCCATAAGGAAAGCCCAGGGATTGGTGGCCGACTCCCACTCCAGCCCTAGGCCCGCCTAGAGCAGTGGGTTCCTGATATCCCCAAAGAACGATGAACTGCCTGCTAGCGACCTTGTGGGGCTGGGCATTCATGGGTGCCCAGTAGGCCTCCTTCCCCGGGCTGCTTGAGATGGCCTCCTATGGAAAATCAAATGGTTCCCACACAGGCGTTTCGTTTCCAGATGTGTCAGTGCACTGCCTTTTTAAGGAATACTTGCACATAGCCTGATTCCAATCACCTAAGTGTGGAAACCCGTTCCACCAAAACCACTGGTGACTGTCCACTGTAGGTCAGGGTAAGAAATGCACTCAGTGCCAGAAGCTTCTCGTCCCTTTCTCAAGTGTCAGGGGAAGAATTCTTGCTTGGCCAGCCCTGGTAAGCGCACTGAAGGCTAGACCTTCTTGCCTTCCACCTCACAGATGGTTCCCCTAGGCACACGGTGCCTCAGGCCCCGGTCGGCACCGAAGGGTCTCTTGAAAGAACGACTGCATCAGCTCCAGGTTCCAAACACTTGAGAACCAGCTGGGAGCGGGGACCGTTTGCCTCTCCATCAATGGTGCATCTATTTCCTGATGGGCAGGACAGATTTCCCTCTGTTTCCCTGGGAGGAAGGATCCAGACCTCCCGCAGAATGGCTCTCTCAGGTGTGCAGGAGACCGTTGCGTGAAGGCCTGAGGCCCAAGCCCCTGGAACCCAGGGTGAAGCATTCATGGCCTCGAACATAAGACCGCGATGGCAGGGCTGCGAGGGCAAGAACTGAGCTTCAAGCCCTTGTAACCCCAGGTGGAGTAAAAGGAACCGGGAAGAGAAGTCCTTGCTTGCAGAGCGGCAAGGCGAACATGGGCCTTTTAGGTCTTTCTTCCCCCAAGTCAATTTGGGGCTGCGGTTTCTTACATATATTTGGCTCATGATGCTTCCTTCGTGTTGATTGTCATGGAAATAAAATCACAGACGTTCAGATAGATGCTCCTATATCTTAGAGGTATATTCTTTTTTGAATTGACGTTTGAAGAATGCTGCCTGACTCTCAGGAATGTGGTAATTGCCACAGGTTTTGGGTGAAGACATTATTAATGGTCAGTAGATAAGAGATAATCTTAGGGAGTCACTTTAGAGAACAAACATGTTTTTCAGCGAATCTTTTGACAGGACCAAGAGCCTTCATGAACATCCGAGTACTTTGTTCTGACCCTTTCAACCCATGATATTTCAGAATGTGGCCATCAGTTACGTTAGGACTGCACGGGAACTGTTTTCCACCCTCATATACGGATCGTTGGACCATTCTATGTAATCTAACACACCAATCATTCCTTGAAGTTTTATGGAAGGCGTCGAATGTTTTCCTGGGATTTTTATTAGGCACTTTGAGAAACTGGAATGATTTCCTCCTGTCAATCTTTACAAGAGGTATACTTGGCGTGCTTAGAACAAAAGTATCAAAAGCCTGGAGGAAGAATACACTTGGGGCAGTCCTGAGAAGAGGCTGTTTCCAAGAGACTGACTCTGCATCTTCCCTCGCGCCCAGACCAACCCTCACACAGGTGAAACCCTGGACCAGCCGGATACCCTGAGAGAAGGACTGGTCTCCTCTCAGGGCACACTGCGGCCCAGGTGTAGGCAATGGAGGTTTCCTTTGACCACAGCCCTCAGGTGTTCTCACTTGCCAGGCAGTCAGCTTGCCGCCAGCTAGGAGGAGGCACTGAATTCTACCTGGAGCCTGTTCTCTTCTGCAATGAGGAACCTTGGTCCCCAGGGTGCCTCTTTGCATTTGAGTGCTCTCTCCTCAGACTAGGATGGGCCTGGGAGTCACCCAGAGCAAGAGGCTCAGAGGAACCTACTCTTTGGAAACTGGAACATTCCAGGATCCAGGGGTCTGTGTCAGGTACACAGCCCGGGTCCGAGCATTGGTGTGGAGGAGCCAGTCACTTCCGGAACCAATTGACAGCTCTCAGTGTCTGGTATCCCAGAGCATAGCAGGCCCCTCTGTGCCTGGGGGCTTGGTGCTTAGTCAGCTCGGGTCACTGCAGGGATGGCTAGCCAGCTGGCCTGTCTCCCCAAGCTGAGAGAGGTGCCTTCATACTGCAGATTCGACGACTCATGCCCCTGAACTCTGGAGAATGCTCAAAGGGTCTTTGAAGTGATGACTGCACCCGGTCGGGTTCTAAGCACTTGACCTTCGGCCAGGAGCCCCAGACAGCCAGGGCTGAATCACTGCTGAACCTGTGCTCTAACGGGAAAGGGCAAGAATCAGACCCAAAGCCAGGACTTTCCCTCACTTTCTGAAGGAAGAGTGCCGGCAAGTTGGTCACAGGGCGCCCGTGTAGCCTGTTCAGGGCTCCCTTCACCAAAGCCCACAGGTGTTGCTTCTTGCTGAGAGGGCCAGCTTGCTAGAGATGGCACGAATCACTTCGACTTCCATGTCGTGTCATTCTGATTCCTAGTGAAGCACTCTGGCCCTCGGGGAATCTCTTTCACCCTTTTTTCATCCTATTTTCAAACCAGTTCCTCTCTGGGGTCCATCACAAGGAGTCTCTGAGAAGAATGTCCTCGGTGTTCAGCTGGGGATCCTAGTCCCAACATCGGGACTGTGTGGCAGGTTTGGTGACAGGCACCCCGGCAAGTGGTTGTCAACCCCATGCAGGCATTCAGAAGCCTAGGGCATTGGAAGGGCCCTGGTCACACATTTGCACTTAGCCTGGGCCTGACGGCTGGGAAGGGGGCTGACCTCCTTTCTTGGCTGAGGGGACATGCAATGACACATCCCCTTTCCGGATTGTTCCCATTCCCATTGGAAGTATTGAAGTGTGGCCGTCCTTATGGCCACCGCCTTCCCATGTCTCCAGCGCTAACTATGTCCCGTTTAGAGTTAGGAACCACGGAGCTGTCACTCACGCTACCCCTGCCCAGGGATAGATTTTCCCACAAGCGTGTGCATGTGGGACGTGGCGGGCCCCAAGCAAGGCAGCCCAGCCTCTGCTCTTGGCAGGACTTGCGCTTCCTCAGACTTGCATTGACCTTGCGTCTGTGGCCCCGAGGTGCCAGCGGGAACACAGGCATCGGGGGCTGGGTGCAGGTGACCACCACGAGGAAGTTTCTGCGTCAGGTGCCTAGGTGCCAACAGCCCTGGGCATCAAGGCAGTGCCTCAGCAAAGTCGGTGCCTCAGCAAATCCATTCCGTGGTCTCGGTGTGGCCAGCATGGCTTCGGCCTGTGCAGTGCCGGCCTCCTTCAGCATACTCAAGTGTAGCAACGGCGACGGTTCTGCCTGGCAGGACTAGGTCCACAAGAGCCCCGAGCACAGTGGCAGAAGGCAGGGACTGGCAGATAGGGTGGAACCCATTGGGGCAGCAACTGCTGTTGGCCTCCTTAGCAGTTCACTGCTCCCAGCCCAGGATTGGAGGATGCAAGTGCCCTCACCCGTGTAGCCTCACATGAAATGGATATGCACGGAGAGCTGTGTCTCCGAGAGCCAGGAATAACCTAGAGTTAGGAGGGACTGAGTCAAGATGCTGGCCAGTGTGCAATATGTCTGCAAGAAATGCAGAGGGAAGTCCTAGAGCAGGCTAGCCTTGTCCCTTCACATACCCTTCAGGGTGCACTGCTTTCCAATAAAGAGATCCTGCCCTGAGAATCATTCCCATACTGGAATATCTTCCCAACTGACAGTTATTCCTGTCTCTTCAAGGTGCTGGAAACACGAGAAACTCTGAGGCTCTTCCGTGGCCAAACCAGAACAACAACACAGGCCTGCTGGGGCCAGAAACCTGAGTTCTGGGAGACTCCTGCAGAGATGAACAAGCATACAGGGAAAAGTATCCTGCTGAAGAGCCAGGGGCTCTTTCTCCAACCTATGCCACACTCACAAACAATGCAGCAGGATCCCCAGGGAAGAGCCCAGGCTATGAGTGTAGGACAAACACCCAGAGTGGACTCCGGGGAGGGCTCAGAGTGAAAATGGGGCCAAGGCTGGGGCTGGGGGGGTGCGAACGGGTGGAAGGTGGGCCAGGGCTCTGAATCAGGGATAAGAATGACATAATGCAGACAGTGACGAGACTAGCATGGCCTTCCCCAGCTCACAGACTGACTCAGGAAGGAGAAACACCTACGGGCTTGGCAAACAGGGCCGACTCAGAGTTCCACCTGAAAGCCTTGTCACCTTGAACCGGGATCCCCACCCCTTGTCTGACCTCTCTCATCTATGAGAGGCCTGATGTCAACACAGCCATCAAATGGCAGGTCCCAGGTGGACTGTACTAGGTATGTGAAAGAACACACTTTCTTGTACATCCCTCGGGCCGGACAGCGTCATATGTGCTGGAAACGTGTGTCCATCTTTCTTCCTGCTCCCACTTGCCAGAGAACAACATTTGGGAGTTCGGGTGCAAGGGACAGGGAGACTCAAACAAGCAGCGTGCTGTACAAATTCACAATGAAAACGATCATCAATGGCCTCCCGAGCATAGATTCCAATATTATGGCCCTGCCTTCTAGACAGAGGATGCATATTGGGTCTACTACACTCCCATTTACATGTTAAACCACGTAAGTAGACGTCAAGCAGTCCTACAAAATTTATCACCAATGAAAATGCCTGAGCTCTTTGCTTCCTAGTCAAGAAACCAAGCAAGATGGACGATGCCATCTATCAAACTTGCTTGGCCTTCGATTACATGCTGGCTTCTGAGAGAAGCGTCTGTGGAAAATTTAAACTGAACACCTGCTGTCTAGAGATAGATGATGAGGAAAAAGTCACAGAGGAGATCACAGATCAAAAAGAACAGGTGGCTCATGTCCCAGTCCAGACCTGAAACAGGTGGAACACCGGAGACTTCTTTGGAGGACTGTTTCCCACTCTTATTTGGACGATTCAAAAGCCTCATGGGAATTAGATTCCTAAATTTCAGAGGGTGCTTAATGTGACCCTGCTGTGCTACCCTGCTTGTATGGTTTGCCTCCAGTCTCATTGGGAACAGAATTTACAGAGTGAGAGAAGAGAGAAAAAAAAAAAGCCACTCAGGTTAAGTCGTGATAAAAATATCAACCTCTAAAGTAAGAATGTGCTCTTTGAGGCTGCACGGGGGACCTGAGCATCAGAGGGGGGAATGTGGTAGGGTCCGCTCCCTAAAGAAAGGGGGAAACACAACCTAGGGGCAACCTGGCTTCTCCTATATGTGACAGCATCCCTCAGGACCTTGAAACGTGGGACCACTTACTGAGACTGCATGTTCCTAGGTTACACTATATGCGAGACAAAGAAGTAAAACCTACAGAAGAGACGCCGCTACGTGGGGTTCAGGGCTCAGTTCCTTGCGTAGGAACCGAACTGAGCAGTGCTGGCAGGAATACATTTGCTGTCTGGAAAGAAAAGCCTCAGTGTCAGGTGCCTGTTTGCTGGCAGGCTGAGACATTCTTGTGCCTGCTGTTTGCTTTCATCCCAACCCGCCAGGTGTTTCCCTCTTACTCTCAGGAAACCAAGCTTGCCTAGGGAATCCTATATTTCACCTGAGCTGAATCCCTTTAGCCCTCATTGTGTGTTGCTTCTGGTTTATTCTCATGATTAATTATAAGAATTCTTGGTTTTATGAAAACCATGTGAAGAATGCCGCCTTCTAACCCTGGGCTTGGGCTAGGGAAGGTCACCTGGCAAGTTTCCAAGGGGGCTTTCATATGCTAAGGAGTCACAGTTTACTGCAGGCCCAGCTATTGTCAAACTAGAGTTGATTTGCCCTGGGGCAAGGCATTTCCATAAGGACACTTGGCAGTTGCTGGAGAAACATTTGACTCTGCCAGCATCAACTGTTTTCAATGGGCTGCTGGTGACATGGAACTTACATTTTCATCCCTTGTGATGTTTATTTCTTTTTGGAGAGAGGGAGGAGACAGGGAGACAGACAGAGAGAGAGAGAGAGAGAGTGTGTGTGTGGGAGAAGCAAGAGAGAGAGAGCAAGAGAGAGAACGCCAGAGCCACAGCCAGAGCCAGAGCAAGAGAGAGAGAGAATAGGCCCCGGGAGACGGGCAGAGAGTGAGGGGGGACCCAGAATCTGAAGCAGGCTCCAGATGCTGCGCTCTCACCACAGAGCCTCTCTGCTCTCTGGGGCTGGCACATAGGAACTGTGAGATCCTGCCCTGAGTTCAAATGGGAGGCTTCAGGGACTCAGACACCCCAGGCAATGCTCTTTTCTCTGTCCTTTCCTTCTTGCCTTTGTTCCTCACATCACTAGGGAGGGCAGGCTGATCTGGGGGCTCCAGGAAACTGAGTCTATAGAGTTGTGGAGATGAGGCCCCTGGCTTTTTCTTGTAATTTCCTCAGATACTGTCGATTGATGGAGGCTCTATCAATTTCAGCATTTGTCTTCTGTCCTCTGCTTTGCGCTTGGGCAGCCAGGAGTGCTTGAGGAATGTCACACACATCTCTCCTGGCGGTGGGGACAGGTGATGCTAGCTTGCGTGTGGCCCTCAGCTTTCCTTGTGCTCCCTCATCCAGCACACGGATGATTCCCATTTACCCAGCCCACGTGTGTTTGTTCATTCAGAACAGAGCTTTCTGTGTATCCATTCGCAGTCGCTTGCCCTGGTTGGAAGGAAGGCCCTGAAGAGAGCGTTTTTAAGTTTCTTGTCCTAAGTGACAGCCCTGCATTAGTTTGAAGCCAGTTCTCTCTTCTACTAAACAGAGAGGGGTACTGTGTTAGAGAGAGTGTGCCCCAGACTTCTGCTTCCTGTGAACCTTGTTAAGGGTTATGATTGCTGAGAATTTTGTTTGCGTTGCTGTTTGCTGTGAACACTGTGAAACTTTTCTTGGGGTGCTGTGAGGCCTGTTTCGTTTGCTATGTATTAGACTAAGTTGCTGCGTTAGAGAAATGCCATATTGTGAAAGTATAATGCTCTTAGGCTAAGGCCGCTCCATTTTGGTTTCAGTTCCATCTTCGAGTAGTTCTGGGCCCCGAGTTCCAGGGAAACAAGTCACCCTGGACTCTGCCTCGGGTCCCAGGAAACAGAGTAGCCAAGAGTCCGGACCCCGCTGAGCAGACCCTGCCACTCCCCCGGGTGGGACTGGACCCTGATTAGCAGACCCTGCCTCCACCTTGAGTTCCAGGGAAACCACAGGAGGTCAGATTCCTAGAATAGGCCCTAGCAAAACGAATCCGTGTTCAGCCCAGTGTTCTGACCATTTGAATGTGGACGGGACCCCCAAACGAAGGCAATCCATAGCTAGCCCGCGCCCGCCAAATATGAAATACTCAAAGAGAAACTAGCCTGCGAAATGCCAACCAGTCCAATCAAAGGATCCCCATTCCCGCCCAGAAAGTGTACCCAAACCCTGATCAAAAGCCTGTGTCAACCTGGCTCAGGGCTCTTGCCACTGCACCGCTGCGTCGGGCGGTGCAAGAGTCTGAGCTCGAGCTTCGAGTAAAGACCCTTTGCGTTTGCATCAGTCACGGCTCCCCGGCGGTCTTCTTGGGATCCAGAATTTGGGCACAACAGGCCCCGCTGTGGGGAATTGGAGGCCACACCTAAGAGCAATGTCCCCTCATTGTGACCGAGGAGCCTGGCCAAGGTATCCCAACTCTGGCCTAGGGTGGGCCAGAAGGCCCTCGGGCCTTGCCTGGGAGAAATATTTGGACAAGAGAAAGACATAGGGCACTTGCAGGTGGCAGACGAGATGTTAGAGTGTGGGCAAAGCCAGAGAATCGGGAGGAAGCACCGTCAATGGCAGGCAGAAGAGCAACAGAGCTTGTCAGGTTCTTGTGAGTTTCCTCCTATTGTCTACTGAAATGAAAGCCTTTAAGCCGTGATGTATCCATTGGGATCCCTTAGCTGCTTCCTCCAGAGGTCTTGAGTCACCTTGAAACGGGGGTAGGGCTGTCACTGCCATAAGGAAAGCCCAGGGATTGGTGGCCGACTCCCACTCCAGCCCTAGGCCCGCCTAGAGCAGTGGGTTCCTGATATCCCCAAAGAACGATGAACTGCCTGCTAGCGACCTTGTGGGGCTGGGCATTCATGGGTGCCCAGTAGGCCTCCTTCCCCGGGCTGCTTGAGATGGCCTCCTATGGAAAATCAAATGGTTCCCACACAGGCGTTTCGTTTCCAGATGTGTCAGTGCACTGCCTTTTTAAGGAATACTTGCACATAGCCTGATTCCAATCACCTAAGTGTGGAAACCCGTTCCACCAAAACCACTGGTGACTGTCCACTGTAGGTCAGGGTAAGAAATGCACTCAGTGCCAGAAGCTTCTCGTCCCTTTCTCAAGTGTCAGGGGAAGAATTCTTGCTTGGCCAGCCCTGGTAAGCGCACTGAAGGCTAGACCTTCTTGCCTTCCACCTCACAGATGGTTCCCCTAGGCACACGGTGCCTCAGGCCCCGGTCGGCACCGAAGGGTCTCTTGAAAGAACGACTGCATCAGCTCCAGGTTCCAAACACTTGAGAACCAGCTGGGAGCGGGGACCGTTTGCCTCTCCATCAATGGTGCATCTATTTCCTGATGGGCAGGACAGATTTCCCTCTGTTTCCCTGGGAGGAAGGATCCAGACCTCCCGCAGAATGGCTCTCTCAGGTGTGCAGGAGACCGTTGCGTGAAGGCCTGAGGCCCAAGCCCCTGGAACCCAGGGTGAAGCATTCATGGCCTCGAACATAAGACCGCGATGGCAGGGCTGCGAGGGCAAGAACTGAGCTTCAAGCCCTTGTAACCCCAGGTGGAGTAAAAGGAACCGGGAAGAGAAGTCCTTGCTTGCAGAGCGGCAAGGCGAACATGGGCCTTTTAGGTCTTTCTTCCCCCAAGTCAATTTGGGGCTGCGGTTTCTTACATATATTTGGCTCATGATGCTTCCTTCGTGTTGATTGTCATGGAAATAAAATCACAGACGTTCAGATAGATGCTCCTATATCTTAGAGGTATATTCTTTTTTGAATTGACGTTTGAAGAATGCTGCCTGACTCTCAGGAATGTGGTAATTGCCACAGGTTTTGGGTGAAGACATTATTAATGGTCAGTAGATAAGAGATAATCTTAGGGAGTCACTTTAGAGAACAAACATGTTTTTCAGCGAATCTTTTGACAGGACCAAGAGCCTTCATGAACATCCGAGTACTTTGTTCTGACCCTTTCAACCCATGATATTTCAGAATGTGGCCATCAGTTACGTTAGGACTGCACGGGAACTGTTTTCCACCCTCATATACGGATCGTTGGACCATTCTATGTAATCTAACACACCAATCATTCCTTGAAGTTTTATGGAAGGCGTCGAATGTTTTCCTGGGATTTTTATTAGGCACTTTGAGAAACTGGAATGATTTCCTCCTGTCAATCTTTACAAGAGGTATACTTGGCGTGCTTAGAACAAAAGTATCAAAAGCCTGGAGGAAGAATACACTTGGGGCAGTCCTGAGAAGAGGCTGTTTCCAAGAGACTGACTCTGCATCTTCCCTCGCGCCCAGACCAACCCTCACACAGGTGAAACCCTGGACCAGCCGGATACCCTGAGAGAAGGACTGGTCTCCTCTCAGGGCACACTGCGGCCCAGGTGTAGGCAATGGAGGTTTCCTTTGACCACAGCCCTCAGGTGTTCTCACTTGCCAGGCAGTCAGCTTGCCGCCAGCTAGGAGGAGGCACTGAATTCTACCTGGAGCCTGTTCTCTTCTGCAATGAGGAACCTTGGTCCCCAGGGTGCCTCTTTGCATTTGAGTGCTCTCTCCTCAGACTAGGATGGGCCTGGGAGTCACCCAGAGCAAGAGGCTCAGAGGAACCTACTCTTTGGAAACTGGAACATTCCAGGATCCAGGGGTCTGTGTCAGGTACACAGCCCGGGTCCGAGCATTGGTGTGGAGGAGCCAGTCACTTCCGGAACCAATTGACAGCTCTCAGTGTCTGGTATCCCAGAGCATAGCAGGCCCCTCTGTGCCTGGGGGCTTGGTGCTTAGTCAGCTCGGGTCACTGCAGGGATGGCTAGCCAGCTGGCCTGTCTCCCCAAGCTGAGAGAGGTGCCTTCATACTGCAGATTCGACGACTCATGCCCCTGAACTCTGGAGAATGCTCAAAGGGTCTTTGAAGTGATGACTGCACCCGGTCGGGTTCTAAGCACTTGACCTTCGGCCAGGAGCCCCAGACAGCCAGGGCTGAATCACTGCTGAACCTGTGCTCTAACGGGAAAGGGCAAGAATCAGACCCAAAGCCAGGACTTTCCCTCACTTTCTGAAGGAAGAGTGCCGGCAAGTTGGTCACAGGGCGCCCGTGTAGCCTGTTCAGGGCTCCCTTCACCAAAGCCCACAGGTGTTGCTTCTTGCTGAGAGGGCCAGCTTGCTAGAGATGGCACGAATCACTTCGACTTCCATGTCGTGTCATTCTGATTCCTAGTGAAGCACTCTGGCCCTCGGGGAATCTCTTTCACCCTTTTTTCATCCTATTTTCAAACCAGTTCCTCTCTGGGGTCCATCACAAGGAGTCTCTGAGAAGAATGTCCTCGGTGTTCAGCTGGGGATCCTAGTCCCAACATCGGGACTGTGTGGCAGGTTTGGTGACAGGCACCCCGGCAAGTGGTTGTCAACCCCATGCAGGCATTCAGAAGCCTAGGGCATTGGAAGGGCCCTGGTCACACATTTGCACTTAGCCTGGGCCTGACGGCTGGGAAGGGGGCTGACCTCCTTTCTTGGCTGAGGGGACATGCAATGACACATCCCCTTTCCGGATTGTTCCCATTCCCATTGGAAGTATTGAAGTGTGGCCGTCCTTATGGCCACCGCCTTCCCATGTCTCCAGCGCTAACTATGTCCCGTTTAGAGTTAGGAACCACGGAGCTGTCACTCACGCTACCCCTGCCCAGGGATAGATTTTCCCACAAGCGTGTGCATGTGGGACGTGGCGGGCCCCAAGCAAGGCAGCCCAGCCTCTGCTCTTGGCAGGACTTGCGCTTCCTCAGACTTGCATTGACCTTGCGTCTGTGGCCCCGAGGTGCCAGCGGGAACACAGGCATCGGGGGCTGGGTGCAGGTGACCACCACGAGGAAGTTTCTGCGTCAGGTGCCTAGGTGCCAACAGCCCTGGGCATCAAGGCAGTGCCTCAGCAAAGTCGGTGCCTCAGCAAATCCATTCCGTGGTCTCGGTGTGGCCAGCATGGCTTCGGCCTGTGCAGTGCCGGCCTCCTTCAGCATACTCAAGTGTAGCAACGGCGACGGTTCTGCCTGGCAGGACTAGGTCCACAAGAGCCCCGAGCACAGTGGCAGAAGGCAGGGACTGGCAGATAGGGTGGAACCCATTGGGGCAGCAACTGCTGTTGGCCTCCTTAGCAGTTCACTGCTCCCAGCCCAGGATTGGAGGATGCAAGTGCCCTCACCCGTGTAGCCTCACATGAAATGGATATGCACGGAGAGCTGTGTCTCCGAGAGCCAGGAATAACCTAGAGTTAGGAGGGACTGAGTCAAGATGCTGGCCAGTGTGCAATATGTCTGCAAGAAATGCAGAGGGAAGTCCTAGAGCAGGCTAGCCTTGTCCCTTCACATACCCTTCAGGGTGCACTGCTTTCCAATAAAGAGATCCTGCCCTGAGAATCATTCCCATACTGGAATATCTTCCCAACTGACAGTTATTCCTGTCTCTTCAAGGTGCTGGAAACACGAGAAACTCTGAGGCTCTTCCGTGGCCAAACCAGAACAACAACACAGGCCTGCTGGGGCCAGAAACCTGAGTTCTGGGAGACTCCTGCAGAGATGAACAAGCATACAGGGAAAAGTATCCTGCTGAAGAGCCAGGGGCTCTTTCTCCAACCTATGCCACACTCACAAACAATGCAGCAGGATCCCCAGGGAAGAGCCCAGGCTATGAGTGTAGGACAAACACCCAGAGTGGACTCCGGGGAGGGCTCAGAGTGAAAATGGGGCCAAGGCTGGGGCTGGGGGGTGCGAACGGGTGGAAGGTGGGCCAGGGCTCTGAATCAGGGATAAGAATGACATAATGCAGACAGTGACGAGACTAGCATGGCCTTCCCCAGCTCACAGACTGACTCAGGAAGGAGAAACACCTACGGGCTTGGCAAACAGGGCCGACTCAGAGTTCCACCTGAAAGCCTTGTCACCTTGAACCGGGATCCCCACCCCTTGTCTGACCTCTCTCATCTATGAGAGGCCTGATGTCAACACAGCCATCAAATGGCAGGTCCCAGGTGGACTGTACTAGGTATGTGAAAGAACACACTTTCTTGTACATCCCTCGGGCCGGACAGCGTCATATGTGCTGGAAACGTGTGTCCATCTTTCTTCCTGCTCCCACTTGCCAGAGAACAACATTTGGGAGTTCGGGTGCAAGGGACAGGGAGACTCAAACAAGCAGCGTGCTGTACAAATTCACAATGAAAACGATCATCAATGGCCTCCCGAGCATAGATTCCAATATTATGGCCCTGCCTTCTAGACAGAGGATGCATATTGGGTCTACTACACTCCCATTTACATGTTAAACCACGTAAGTAGACGTCAAGCAGTCCTACAAAATTTATCACCAATGAAAATGCCTGAGCTCTTTGCTTCCTAGTCAAGAAACCAAGCAAGATGGACGATGCCATCTATCAAACTTGCTTGGCCTTCGATTACATGCTGGCTTCTGAGAGAAGCGTCTGTGGAAAATTTAAACTGAACACCTGCTGTCTAGAGATAGATGATGAGGAAAAAGTCACAGAGGAGATCACAGATCAAAAAGAACAGGTGGCTCATGTCCCAGTCCAGACCTGAAACAGGTGGAACACCGGAGACTTCTTTGGAGGACTGTTTCCCACTCTTATTTGGACGATTCAAAAGCCTCATGGGAATTAGATTCCTAAATTTCAGAGGGTGCTTAATGTGACCCTGCTGTGCTACCCTGCTTGTATGGTTTGCCTCCAGTCTCATTGGGAACAGAATTTACAGAGTGAGAGAAGAGAGAAAAAAAAAAAGCCACTCAGGTTAAGTCGTGATAAAAATATCAACCTCTAAAGTAAGAATGTGCTCTTTGAGCTGCACGGGGGACCTGAGCATCAGAGGGGGGAATGTGGTAGGGTCCGCTCCCTAAAGAAAGGGGGAAACACAACCTAGGGGCAACCTGGCTTCTCCTATATGTGACAGCATCCCTCAGGACCTTGAAACGTGGGACCACTTACTGAGACTGCATGTTCCTAGGTTACACTATATGCGAGACAAAGAAGTAAAACCTACAGAAGAGACGCCGCTACGTGGGTTCAGGGCTCAGTTCCTTGCGTAGGAACCGAACTGAGCAGTGCTGGCAGGAATACATTTGCTGTCTGGAAAGAAAAGCCTCAGTGTCAGGTGCCTGTTTGCTGGCAGGCTGAGACATTCTTGTGCCTGCTGTTTGCTTTCATCCCAACCCGCCAGGTGTTTCCCTCTTACTCTCAGGAAACCAAGCTTGCCTAGGGAATCCTATATTTCACCTGAGCTGAATCCCTTTAGCCCTCATTGTGTGTTGCTTCTGGTTTATTCTCATGATTAATTATAAGAATTCTTGGTTTTATGAAAACCATGTGAAGAATGCCGCCTTCTAACCCTGGGCTTGGGCTAGGGAAGGTCACCTGGCAAGTTTCCAAGGGGGCTTTCATATGCTAAGGAGTCACAGTTTACTGCAGGCCCAGCTATTGTCAAACTAGAGTTGATTTGCCCTGGGGCAAGGCATTTCCATAAGGACACTTGGCAGTTGCTGGAGAAACATTTGACTCTGCCAGCATCAACTGTTTTCAATGGGCTGCTGGTGACATGGAACTTACATTTTCATCCCTTGTGATGTTTATTTCTTTTTGGAGAGAGGGAGGAGACAGGGAGACAGACAGAGAGAGAGAGAGAGAGAGTGTGTGTGTGGGAGAAGCAAGAGAGAGAGAGCAAGAGAGAGAACGCCAGAGCCACAGCCAGAGCCAGAGCAAGAGAGAGAGAGAATAGGCCCCGGGAGACGGGCAGAGAGTGAGGGGGACCCAGAATCTGAAGCAGGCTCCAGATGCTGCGCTCTCAGCCACAGAGCCTCTCTGCTCTCTGGGGCTGGCACATAGGAACTGTGAGATCCTGCCCTGAGTTCAAATGGGAGGCTTCAGGGACTCAGACACCCCAGGCAATGCTCTTTTCTCTGTCCTTTCCTTCTTGCCTTTGTTCCTCACATCACTAGGGAGGGCAGGCTGATCTGGGGGCTCCAGGAAACTGAGTCTATAGAGTTGTGGAGATGAGGCCCCTGGCTTTTTCTTGTAATTTCCTCAGATACTGTCGATTGATGGAGGCTCTATCAATTTCAGCATTTGTCTTCTGTCCTCTGCTTTGCGCTTGGGCAGCCAGGAGTGCTTGAGGAATGTCACACACATCTCTCCTGGCGGTGGGGACAGGTGATGCTAGCTTGCGTGTGGCCCTCAGCTTTCCTTGTGCTCCCTCATCCAGCACACGGATGATTCCCATTTACCCAGCCCACGTGTGTTTGTTCATTCAGACCAGAGCTTTCTGTGTATCCATTCGCAGTCGCTTGCCCTGGTTGGAAGGAAGGCCCTGAAGAGAGCGTTTTTAAGTTTCTTGTCCTAAGTGACAGCCCTGCATTAGTTTGAAGCCAGTTCTCTCTTCTACTAAACAGAGAGGGGTACTGTGTTAGAGAGAGTGTGCCCCAGACTTCTGCTTCCTGTGAACCTTGTTAAGGGTTATGATTGCTGAGAATTTGTTTGCGTTGCTGTTTGCTGTGAACACTGTGAAACTTTTCTTGGGGTGCTGTGAGGCCTGTTTCGTTTGCTATGTATTAGACTAAGTTGCTGCGTTAGAGAAATGCCATATTGTGAAAGTATAATGCTCTTAGGCTAAGGCCGCTCCATTTTGGTTTCAGTTCCATCTTCGAGTAGTTCTGGGCCCCGAGTTCCAGGGAAACAAGTCACCCTGGACTCTGCCTCGGGTCCCAGGAAACAGAGTAGCCAAGAGTCCGGACCCCGCTGAGCAGACCCTGCCACTCCCCCGGGTGGGACTGGACCCTGATTAGCAGACCCTGCCTCCACCTTGAGTTCCAGGGAAACCACAGGAGGTCAGATTCCTAGAATAGGCCCTAGCAAAACGAATCCGTGTTCAGCCCAGTGTTCTGACCATTTGAATGTGGACGGGACCCCCAAACGAAGGCAATCCATAGCTAGCCCGCGCCCGCCAAATATGAAATACTCAAAGAGAAACTAGCCTGCGAAATGCCAACCAGTCCAATCAAAGGATCCCCATTCCCGCCCAGAAAGTGTACCCAAACCCTGATCAAAAGCCTGTGTCAACCTGGCTCAGGGCTCTTGCCACTGCACCGCTGCGTCGGGCGGTGCAAGAGTCTGAGCTCGAGCTTCGAGTAAAGACCCTTTGCGTTTGCATCAGTCACGGCTCCCCGGCGGTCTTCTTGGGATCCAGATTTGGGCACAACAGGCCCCGCTGTGGGGAATTGGAGGCCACACCTAAGAGCAATGTCCCCTCATTGTGACCGAGGAGCCTGGCCAAGGTATCCCAACTCTGGCCTAGGGTGGGCCAGAAGGCCCTCGGGCCTTGCCTGGGAGAAATATTTGGACAAGAGAAAGACATAGGGCACTTGCAGGTGGCAGACGAGATGTTAGAGTGTGGGCAAAGCCAGAGAATCGGGAGGAAGCACCGTCAATGGCAGGCAGAAGAGCAACAGAGCTTGTCAGGTTCTTGTGAGTTTCCTCCTATTGTCTACTGAAATGAAAGCCTTTAAGCCGTGATGTATCCATTGGGATCCCTTAGCTGCTTCCTCCAGAGGTCTTGAGTCACCTTGAAACGGGGTAGGGCTGTCACTGCCATAAGGAAAGCCCAGGGATTGGTGGCCGACTCCCACTCCAGCCCTAGGCCCGCCTAGAGCAGTGGGTTCCTGATATCCCCAAAGAACGATGAACTGCCTGCTAGCGACCTTGTGGGGCTGGGCATTCATGGGTGCCCAGTAGGCCTCCTTCCCCGGGCTGCTTGAGATGGCCTCCTATGGAAAATCAAATGGTTCCCACACAGGCGTTTCGTTTCCAGATGTGTCAGTGCACTGCCTTTTTAAGGAATACTTGCACATAGCCTGATTCCAATCACCTAAGTGTGGAAACCCGTTCCACCAAAACCACTGGTGACTGTCCACTGTAGGTCAGGGTAAGAAATGCACTCAGTGCCAGAAGCTTCTCGTCCCTTTCTCAAGTGTCAGGGGAAGAATTCTTGCTTGGCCAGCCCTGGTAAGCGCACTGAAGGCTAGACCTTCTTGCCTTCCACCTCACAGATGGTTCCCCTAGGCACCACGGTGCCTCAGGCCCCGGTCGGCACCGAAGGGTCTCTTGAAAGAACGACTGCATCAGCTCCAGGTTCCAAACACTTGAGAACCAGCTGGGAGCGGGGACCGTTTGCCTCTCCATCAATGGTGCATCTATTTCCTGATGGGCAGGACAGATTTCCCTCTGTTTCCCTGGGAGGAAGGATCCAGACCTCCCGCAGAATGGCTCTCTCAGGTGTGCAGGAGACCGTTGCGTGAAGGCCTGAGGCCCAAGCCCCTGGAACCCAGGGTGAAGCATTCATGGCCTCGAACATAAGACCGCGATGGCAGGGCTGCGAGGGCAAGAACTGAGCTTCAAGCCCTTGTAACCCCAGGTGGAGTAAAAGGAACCGGGAAGAGAAGTCCTTGCTTGCAGAGCGGCAAGGCGAACATGGGCCTTTTAGGTCTTTCTTCCCCCAAGTCAATTTGGGGCTGCGGTTTCTTACATATATTTGGCTCATGATGCTTCCTTCGTGTTGATTGTCATGGAAATAAAATCACAGACGTTCAGATAGATGCTCCTATATCTTAGAGGTATATTCTTTTTTGAATTGACGTTTGAAGAATGCTGCCTGACTCTCAGGGAATGTGGTAATTGCCACAGGTTTTGGGTGAAGACATTATTAATGGTCAGTAGATAAGAGATAATCTTAGGGAGTCACTTTAGAGAACAAACATGTTTTTCAGCGAATCTTTTGACAGGACCAAGAGCCTTCATGAACATCCGAGTACTTTGTTCTGACCCTTTCAACCCATGATATTTCAGAATGTGGCCATCAGTTACGTTAGGACTGCACGGGAACTGTTTTCCACCCTCATATACGGATCGTTGGACCATTCTATGTAATCTAACACACCAATCATTCCTTGAAGTTTTATGGAAGGGCGTCGAATGTTTTCCTGGGATTTTTATTAGGCACTTTGAGGAACTGGAATGATTTCCTCCTGTCAATCTTTACAAGAGGTATACTTGGCGTGCTTAGAACAAAAGTATCAAAAGCCTGGAGGAAGAATACACTTGGGGCAGTCCTGAGAAGAGGCTGTTTCCAAGAGACTGACTCTGCATCTTCCCTCGCGCCCAGACCAACCCTCACACAGGTGAAACCCTGGACCAGCCGGATACCCTGAGAGAAGGACTGGTCTCCTCTCAGGGCACACTGCGGCCCAGGTGTAGGCAATGGAGGTTTCCTTTGACCACAGCCCTCAGGTGTTCTCACTTGCCAGGCAGTCAGCTTGCCGCCAGCTAGGAGGAGGCACTGAATTCTACCTGGAGCCTGTTCTCTTCTGCAATGGAGGAACCTTGGTCCCCAGGGTGCCTCTTTGCATTTGAGTGCTCTCTCCTCAGGACTAGGATGGGCCTGGGAGTCACCCAGAGCAAGAGGCTCAGAGGAACCTACTCTTTGGAAACTGGAACATTCCAGGATCCAGGGGTCTGTGTCAGGTACACAGCCCGGGTCCGAGCATTGGTGTGGAGGAGCCAGTCACTTCCGGAACCAATTGACAGCTCTCAGTGTCTGGTATCCCAGAGCATAGCAGGCCCCTCTGTGCCTGGGGCTTGGTGCTTAGTCAGCTCGGGTCACTGCAGGGATGGCTAGCCAGCTGGCCTGTCTCCCCAAGCTGAGAGAGGTGCCTTCATACTGCAGATTCGACGACTCATGCCCCTGAACTCTGGAGAATGCTCAAAGGGTCTTTGAAGTGATGACTGCACCCGGTCGGGTTCTAAGCACTTGACCTTCGGCCAGGAGCCCCAGACAGCCAGGGCTGAATCACTGCTGACCTGTGCTCTAACGGGAAAGGGCAAGAATCAGACCCAAAGCCAGGACTTTCCCTCACTTTCTGAAGGAAGAGTGCCGGCAAGTTGGTCACAGGGCGCCCGTGTAGCCTGTTCAGGGCTCCCTTCACCAAAGCCCACAGGTGTTGCTTCTTGCTGAGAGGGCCAGCTTGCTAGAGATGGCACGAATCACTTCGACTTCCATGTCGTGTCATTCTGATTCCTAGTGAAGCACTCTGGCCCTCGGGGAATCTCTTTCACCCTTTTTTCATCCTATTTTCAAACCAGTTCCTCTCTGGGGTCCATCACAAGGAGTCTCTGAGAAGAATGTCCTCGGTGTTCAGCTGGGGATCCTAGTCCCAACATCGGGACTGTGTGGCAGGTTTGGTGACAGGCACCCCGGCAAGTGGTTGTCAACCCCATGCAGGCATTCAGAAGCCTAGGGCATTGGAAGGGCCCTGGTCACACATTTGCACTTAGCCTGGGCCTGACGGCTGGGAAGGGGGCTGACCTCCTTTCTTGGCTGAGGGGACATGCAATGACACATCCCCTTTCCGGATTGTTCCCATTCCCATTGGAAGTATTGAAGTGTGGCCGTCCTTATGGCCACCGCCTTCCCATGTCTCCAGCGCTAACTATGTCCCGTTTAGAGTTAGGAACCACGGAGCTGTCACTCACGCTACCCCTGCCCAGGGATAGATTTTCCCACAAGCGTGTGCATGTGGGACGTGGCGGGCCCCAAGCAAGGCAGCCCAGCCTCTGCTCTTGGCAGGACTTGCGCTTCCTCAGACTTGCATTGACCTTGCGTCTGTGGCCCCGAGGTGCCAGCGGGAACACAGGCATCGGGGGCTGGGTGCAGGTGACCACCACGAGGAAGTTTCTGCGTCAGGTGCCTAGGTGCCAACAGCCCTGGGCATCAAGGCAGTGCCTCAGCAAAGTCGGTGCCTCAGCAAATCCATTCCGTGGTCTCGGTGTGGCCAGCATGGCTTCGGCCTGTGCAGTGCCGGCCTCCTTCAGCATACTCAAGTGTAGCAACGGCGACGGTTCTGCCTGGCAGGACTAGGTCCACAAGAGCCCCGAGCACAGTGGCAGAAGGCAGGGACTGGCAGATAGGGTGGAACCCATTGGGGCAGCAACTGCTGTTGGCCTCCTTAGCAGTTCACTGCTCCCAGCCCAGGATTGGAGGATGCAAGTGCCCTCACCCGTGTAGCCTCACATGAAATGGATATGCACGGAGAGCTGTGTCTCCGAGAGCCAGAATAACCTAGAGTTAGGAGGGACTGAGTCAAGATGCTGGCCAGTGTGCAATATGTCTGCAAGAAATGCAGAGGGAAGTCCTAGAGCAGGCTAGCCTTGTCCCTTCACATACCCTTCAGGGTGCACTGCTTTCCAATAAAGAGATCCTGCCCTGAGAATCATTCCCATACTGGAATATCTTCCCAACTGACAGTTATTCCTGTCTCTTCAAGGTGCTGGAAACACGAGAAACTCTGAGGCTCTTCCGTGGCCAAACCAGAACAACAACACAGGCCTGCTGGGGCCAGAAACCTGAGTTCTGGGAGACTCCTGCAGAGATGAACAAGCATACAGGGAAAAGTATCCTGCTGAAGAGCCAGGGGCTCTTTCTCCAACCTATGCCACACTCACAAACAATGCAGCAGGATCCCCAGGGAAGAGCCCAGGCTATGAGTGTAGGACAAACACCCAGAGTGGACTCCGGGGAGGGCTCAGAGTGAAAATGGGGCCAAGGCTGGGGCTGGGGGGGTGCGAACGGGTGGAAGGTGGGCCAGGGCTCTGAATCAGGGGATAAGAATGACATAATGCAGACAGTGACGAGACTAGCATGGCCTTCCCCAGCTCACAGACTGACTCAGAAGGAGAAACACCTACGGGCTTGGCAAACAGGGGCCGACTCAGAGTTCCACCTGAAAGCCTTGTCACCTTGAACCGGGATCCCCACCCCTTGTCTGACCTCTCTCATCTATGAGAGGCCTGATGTCAACACAGCCATCAAATGGCAGGTCCCAGGTGGACTGTACTAGGTATGTGAAAGACACACTTTCTTGTACATCCCTCGGGCTCGGACAGCGTCATATGTGCTGGAAACGTGTGTCCATCTTTCTTCCTGCTCCCACTTGCAGAGAACAACATTTGGGAGTTCGGGTGCAAGGGACAGGGAGACTCAAACAAGCAGCGTGCTGTACAAATTCACAATGAAAACGATCATCAATGACCTCCCGAGCATAGATTCCAATATTATGGCCCTGCCTCTAGACAGAGGATGCATATTGGGTCTACTACACTCCCATTTACATGTTAAACCACGTAAGTAGACGTCAAGCAGTCCTACAAAATTTATCACCAATGAAAATGCTGAGCTCTTTGCTTCCTAGTCAAGAAACCAAGCAAGATGGACGATGCCATCTATCAAACTTGCTTGGCCTCGATTACATGCTGGCTTCTGAGAGAAGCGTCTGTGGGAAAATTTAAACTGAACACCTGCTGTCTAGAGATAGATGATGAGGAAAAAGTCACAGAGGAGATCACAGATCAAAAAGAACAGGTGGCTCATGTCCCAGTCCAGACCTGAAACAGGTGGAACACCGGAGACTTCTTTGGAGGACTGTTTCCCACTCTTATTTGGACGATTCAAAAGCCTCATGGGAATTAGATTCCTAAATTTCAGAGGGTGCTTATGTGACCCTGCTGTGCTACCCTGCTTGTAGGGTTTGCCTCCAGTCTCATTGGGAACAGAAATTACAGAGTGAGAGAAGAGAGAAAAAAAAAAAAGCCACTCAGGTTAAGTCGTGATAAAAATATCAACCCTCTAAAGTAAGAATGTGCTCTTTGAGGCTGCACGGGGGACCTGAGCATCAGAGGGGGGAATGTGGTAGGGTCCGCTCCCTAAGAAAGGGGAAACACCAACCTAGGGGCAACCTGGCTTCTCCTATATGTGACAGCATCCTCAGGACTTGAAACGTGGGACCACTACTGAGACTGCATGTTCCTAGTTACACTATATGCGAGACAAAGAAGTAAAACCTACAGAAGAGACGCCGCTACGTGGGGTTCAGGGCTCAGTTCCTTGCGTAGGAACCGAACTGAGCAGTGCTGGCAGGGAATACATTTGCTGTCTGGAAAGAAAAGCCTCAGTGTCAGGTGCCTGTTTGCTGGCAGGCTGAGACATTCTTGTGCCTGCTGTTTGCTTTCATCCCAACCCCGCCAGGGTGTTTCCCCTCTTACTCTCAGGAAACAAGCTTGCCTAGGGAATCCTATATTCACCTGAGCCTGATCCCTTTAGCCCTCATTGTGTGTTGCTTCTGGTTTATTCTCATGATTAATTATAAGAATTCTTGGTTTATGAAAACCATGTGAAGAATGCCGCCTTCTAACCCTGGGCTTGGGCTAGGGAAGGTCACCTGGCAAGTTTCCAAGGGGCTTTCATATGCTAAGGAGTCACAGTTTACTGCAGGGCCCAGCTATTGTCAAACTAGAGTTGATTTGCCCTGGGGCAAGGCATTTCCATAAGGACACTTGGCAGTTGCTGGAGAAACATTTGACTCTGCCAGCATCAACTGTTTTCAATGGGCTGCTGGTGACATGGAACTTACATTTTCATCCCTTGTGATGTTTATTTCTTTTTGGAGAGAGGGAGGAGACAGGGAGACAGACAGAGAGAGAGAGAGAGAGAGTGTGTGTGTGGAGAAGCAAGAGAGAGAGAGCAAGAGAGAGAACGCCAGAGCCACAGCCAGAGCCAGAGCAAGAGAGAGAGAGAATAGGCCCCGGGAGACGGGCAGAGAGTGAGGGGGACCCAGAATCTGAAGCAGGCTCCAGATGCTGCGCTCTCACCACAGAGCCTCTCTGCTCTCTGGGGCTGGCACATAGGAACTGTGAGATCCTGCCCTGAGTTCAAATGGGAGGCTTCAGGGACTCAGACACCCCAGGCAATGCTCTTTTCTCTGTCCTTTCCTTCTTGGCCTTTGTTCCTCACATCACTAGGGAGGGCAGGCTGATCTGGGGGCTCCAGGAAACTGAGTCTATAGAGTTGTGGAGATGAGGCCCCTGGCTTTTTCTTGTAATTTCCTCAGATACTGTCGATTGATGGAGGCTCTATCAATTTCAGCATTTGTCTTCTGTCTCCTGCTTTGCGCTTGGGCAGCCAGGAGTGCTTGAGGAATGTCACACACATCTCTCCTGGCGGTGGGGACAGGTGATGCTAGCTTGCGTGTGGCCCTCAGCTTTCCTTGTGCTCCCTCATCCAGCACACGGATGATTCCCATTTACCCAGCCACGTGTGTTTGTTCATTCAGAACAGAGCTTTCTGTGTATCCATTCGCAGTCGCTTGCCCTGGTTGGAAGGAAGGCCCTGAAGAGAGCGTTTTTTAAGTTTCTTGTCCTAAGTGACAGCCCTGCATTAGTTTGAAGCCAGTTCTCTCTTCTACTAAACAGAGAGGGGTACTGTGTTAGAGAGAGTGTGCCCCAGACTTCTGCTTCCTGTGAACCTTGTTAAGGGTTATGATTGCTGAGAATTTTGTTTGCGTTGCTGTTTGCTGTGAACACTGTGAAACTTTTCTTGGGGTGCTTGTGAGGCCTGTTTCGTTTGCTATGTATTAGACTAAGTTGCTGCGTTAGAGAAATGCCATATTGTGAAAGTATAATGCTCTTAGGCTAAGGCCCGCTCCATTTGGTTTCAGTTCCATCTTCGAGTAGTTCTGGCCCCGAGTTCCAGGGAAACAAGTCACCCTGGACCTCTGCCTCGGGTCCCAGGGATACAGAGTAGCCAAGAGTCCGGACCCCGCTGAGCAGACCCTGCCACTCCCCCGGGTGGGACTGGACCCTGATTAGCAGACCCTGCCTCCACCTTGAGTTCCAGGGAAACCACAGGAGGTTCAGATTCCTAGAATAGGCCCTAGCAAAACGAATCCGTGTTCAGCCCAGTGTTCTGACCATTTGAATGTGGACGGGACCCCCCAAACGAAGGCAATCCATAGCTAGCCCGCGCCCAGCCAAATATGAAATACTCAATGAGAAACTAGCCTGCGAAATGCCAACCAGTCCAATCAAAGTATCCCCATTCCCGCCCAGAAAGTGTTACCCAAACCTGATCAAAAGCCTGTGTCAACCTGGCTCAGGGCTCTTGCCACTGGCACGCTGCGTCGGGCGGGTGCAAGAGTCTGAGCTCGAGCTTCGAGTAAAGACCCTTTGCGTTTGCATCAGTCACGGCTCCCCGGCGGGTCTTCTTGGGATCCAGAATTTGGGGCACAACAGGCCCCGGCTGTGGGGAATTGGAGGCCACACCTAAGGAGCAATGTCCCCTCATTGTGACCGAGGAGCTGGCCAAGGTATCCCAACTCTGGCCTAGGGTGGGGCGCAGAAGGCCCTCGGGCCTTGCCTGGGAGGAAATATTTGGACAAGAGAAAGACATAGGGCACTTGAAGGTGGCAGACGAGATGTTAGAGTGTGGGCAAAGCCAGAGAATCGGGAGGAAGCACCGTCAATGGCAGGCAGAAGAGCAACAGAGCTTGTCAGGTTCTTGTGAGTTTCCTCCTATTGTCTACTGAAATGAAAGCCTTTAAGCCGTGATGTATCCATTGGGATCCCTTAGCTGCTTCCTCCAGAGGTCTTGAGTCACCTTGAAACGGGGTAGGGCTGTCACTGCCATAAGGAAAGCCCAGGGATTGGTGGCCGACTCCCACTCCAGCCCTAGGCCCGCCTAGAGCAGTGGGTTCCTGATATCCCCAAAGAACGATGAACTGCCTGCTAGCGACCTTGTGGGGCTGGGCATTCATGGGTGCCCAGTAGCCTCCTTCCCGGGCTGCTTGAGATGGCCTCCTATGGAAAATCAAATGGTTCCCACACAGGCGTTTCGTTTCAGATGTGTCAGTGCACTGCCTTTTTAAGGAATACTTGCACATAGCCTGATTCCAATCACCTAAGTGTGGAAACCCGTTCCACCAAAACCACTGGTGACTGTCCACTGTAGGTCAGGGTAAGAAATGCACTCAGTGCCAGAAGCTTCTCGTCCCTTTCTCAAGTGTCAGGGGAAGAATTCTTGCTTGGCCAGCCCTGGTAAGCGCACTGAAGGCTAGACCTTCTTGCCTTCCACCTCACAGATGGTTCCCCTAGGCACACGGTGCCTCAGGCCCCGGTCGGCACCGAAGGGTCTCTTGAAAGAACGACTGCATCAGCTCCAGGTTCCAAACACTTGAGAACCAGCTGGGAGCGGGCCGTTTGCCTCTCCATCAATGGTGCATCTATTTCCTGATGGGCAGGACAGATTTCCCTCTGTTTCCCTGGGAGGAAGGATCCAGACCTCCCGCAGAATGGCTCTCTCAGGTGTGCAGGAGACCGTTGCGTGAAGGCCTGAGGCCCAAGCCCCTGGAACCCAGGGTGAAGCATTCATGGCCTCGAACATAAGACCGCGATGGCAGGGCTGCGAGGGCAAGAACTGAGCTTCAAGCCCTTGTAACCCCAGGTGGAGTAAAAGGAACCGGGAAGAGAAGTCCTTGCTTGCAGAGCGGCAAGGCGAACATGGGCCTTTTAGGTCTTTCTTCCCCCAAGTCAATTGGGGCTGCGGTTTCTTACATATATTTGGCTCATGATGCTTCCTTCGTGTTGATTGTCATGGAAATAAAATCACAGACGTTCAGATAGATGCTCCTATATCTTAGAGGTATATTCTTTTTTGAATTGACGTTTGAAGAATGCTGCCTGACTCTCAGGAATGTGGTAATTGCCACAGGTTTTGGGTGAAGACATTATTAATGGTCAGTAGATAAGAGATAATCTTAGGGAGTCACTTTAGAGAACAAACATGTTTTTCAGCGAATCTTTTGACAGGACCAAGAGCCTTCATGAACATCCGAGTACTTTGTTCTGACCCTTTCAACCCATGATATTTCAGAATGTGGCCATCAGTTACGTTAGGACTGCACGGGAACTGTTTTCCACCCTCATATACGGATCGTTGGACCATTCTATGTAATCTAACACACCAATCATTCCTTGAAGTTTTATGGAAGGCGTCGAATGTTTTCCTGGGATTTTTATTAGGCACTTTGAGAAACTGGAATGATTTCCTCCTGTCAATCTTTACAAGAGGTATACTTGGCGTGCTTAGAACAAAAGTATCAAAAGCCTGGAGGAAGAATACTTGGGGCAGTCCTGAGAAGAGGCTGTTTCCAAGAGACTGACTCTGCATCTTCCCTCGCGCCCAGACCAACCCTCACACAGGTGAAACCCTGGACCAGCCGGATACCCTGAGAGAAGGACTGGTCTCCTCTCAGGGCACACTGCGGCCCAGGTGTAGGCAATGGAGGTTTCCTTTGACCACAGCCCTCAGGTGTTCTCACTTGCCAGGCAGTCAGCTTGCCGCCAGCTAGGAGGAGGCACTGAATTCTACCTGGAGCCTGTTCTCTTCTGCAATGAGGAACCTTGGTCCCCAGGGTGCCTCTTTGCATTTGAGTGCTCTCTCCTCAGACTAGGATGGGCCTGGGAGTCACCCAGAGCAAGAGGCTCAGAGGAACCTACTCTTTGGAAACTGGAACATTCCAGGATCCAGGGGTCTGTGTCAGGTACACAGCCCGGGTCCGAGCATTGGTGTGGAGGAGCCAGTCACTTCCGGAACCAATTGACAGCTCTCAGTGTCTGGTATCCCAGAGCATAGCAGGCCCCTCTGTGCCTGGGGGCTTGGTGCTTAGTCAGCTCGGGTCACTGCAGGGATGGCTAGCCAGCTGGCCTGTCTCCCCAAGCTGAGAGAGGTGCCTTCATACTGCAGATTCGACGACTCATGCCCCTGAACTCTGGAGAATGCTCAAAGGGTCTTTGAAGTGATGACTGCACCCGGTCGGGTTCTAAGCACTTGACCTTCGGCCAGGAGCCCCAGACAGCCAGGGCTGAATCACTGCTGAACCTGTGCTCTAACGGAAAGGGCAAGAATCAGACCCAAAGCCAGGACTTTCCCTCACTTTCTGAAGGAAGAGTGCCGGCAGTTGGTCACAGGGCGCCCGTGTAGCCTGTTCAGGGCTCCCTTCACCAAAGCCCACAGGTGTTGCTTCTTCTGAGAGGGCCAGCTTGCTAGAGATGGCACGAATCACTTCGACTTCCATGTCGTGTCATTCTGATTCCTAGTGAAGCACTCTGGCCCTCGGGAATCTCTTTCACCCTTTTTTCATCCTATTTTCAAACCAGTTCCTCTCTGGGGTCCATCACAAGGAGTCTCTGAGAAGAATGTCCTCGGTTCAGCTGGGATCCTAGTCCCAACATCGGGACTGTGTGGCAGGTTTGGTGACAGGCACCCCGGCAAGTGGTTGTCAACCCCATGCAGGCATTCAGAAGCCTAGGGCATTGGAAGGGCCCTGGTCACACATTTGCACTTAGCCTGGGCCTGACGGCTGGGAAGGGGGCTGACCTCCTTTCTTGGCTGAGGGGACATGCAATGACACATCCCCTTTCCGGATTGTTCCCATTCCCATTGGAAGTATTGAAGTGTGGCCGTCCTTATGGCCACCGCCTTCCCATGTCTCCAGCGCTAACTATGTCCCGTTTAGAGTTAGGAACCACGAGCTGTCACTCACGCTACCCTGCCCAGGGATAGATTTTCCCACAAGCGTGTGCATGTGGGACGTGGCGGGCCCCAAGCAAGGCAGCCCAGCCTCTGCTCTTGGCAGGACTTGCGCTTCCTCAGACTTGCATTGACCTTGCGTCTGTGGCCCCGAGGTGCCAGCGGAACACAGGCATCGGGGGCTGGGTGCAGGTGACCACCACGAGGAAGTTTCTGCGTCAGGTGCCTAGGTGCCAACAGCCCTGGGCATCAAGGCAGTGCCTCAGCAAAGTCGGTGCCTCAGCAAATCCATTCCGTGGTCTCGGTGTGGCCAGCATGGCTTCGGCCTGTGCAGTGCCGGCCTCCTTCAGCATACTCAAGTGTAGCAACGGCGACGGTTCTGCCTGGCAGGACTAGGTCCACAAGAGCCCCCGAGCACAGTGGCAGAAGGCAGGGACTGGCAGATAGGGTGGAACCCATTGGGGCAGCAACTGCTGTTGGCCTCCTTAGCAGTTCACTGCTCCCAGCCCAGGATTGGAGGATGCAAGTGCCCTCACCCGTGTAGCCTCACATGAAATGGATATGCACGGAGAGCTGTGTCTCCGAGAGCCAGGAATAACCTAGAGTTAGGAGGGACTGAGTCAAGATGCTGGCCAGTGTGCAATATGTCTGCAAGAAATGCAGAGGGAAGTCCTAGAGCAGGCTAGCCTTGTCCCTTCACATACCCTTCAGGGTGCACTGCTTTCCAATAAAGAGATCCTGCCCTGAGAATCATTCCCATACTGAATATCTTCCCAACTGACAGTTATTCCTGTCTCTTCAAGGTGCTGGAAACACGAGAAACTCTGAGGCTCTTCCGTGGCCAAACCAGAACAACAACACAGGCCTGCTGGGGCCAGAACCTGAGTTCTGGGACTCCTGCAGAGATGAACAAGCATACAGGGAAAAGTATCCTGCTGAAGAGCCAGGGGCTCTTTCTCCAACCTATGCCACACTCACAAACAATGCAGCAGGATCCCCAGGGAAGAGCCCAGGCTATGAGTGTAGGACAAACACCCAGAGTGGACTCCGGGGAGGGCTCAGAGTGAAAATGGGGCCAAGGCTGGGGCTGGGGGTGCGAACGGGTGGAAGGTGGGCCAGGGCTCTGAATCAGGGATAAGAATGACATAATGCAGACAGTGACGAGACTAGCATGGCCTTCCCCAGCTCACAGACTGACTCAGGAAGGAGAAACACCTACGGGCTTGGCAAACAGGGCCGACTCAGAGTTCCACCTGAAAGCCTTGTCACCTTGAACCGGGATCCCCACCCCTTGTCTGACCTCTCTCATCTATGAGAGGCCTGATGTCAACAGCATCAAATGGCAGGTCCCAGGTGGACTGTACTAGGTATGTGAAAGAACACACTTTCTTGTACATCCCTCGGGCCGGACAGCGTCATATGTGCTGGAAACGTGTGTCCATCTTTTTCCTGCTCCCACTTGCCAGAGAACAACATTGGAGTTCGGGTGTAAGGGACAGGGAGACAAACAAGCAGCCGTGCTGTACAAATTCACAATGAAAACGATCATCAGGCCTCCCGAGCATAGATTCCAAATTATGGCCCTGCCTTCTAGACGAGGATGCATATTGGGTCTACTACACTCCCATTTACATGTTAAACCACGTAAGTAGACGTCAAGCAGTCCTACAAAATTTATCACCAAGAAAATGCCTGAGCTCTTTGCTTCCTAGTCAAGAAACCAAGCAAGATGGACGATGCCATCTATCAAACTGCTTGGCCTTCGATTACATGCTGGCTTCTGAGAGACGTCTGTGGAAAATTTAAACGAACACCTGCTGTCTAGAGATAGATGATGAGAAAAAGTCACAGAGGAATCACAGATCAAAAAGAACAGGTGGCTCATGTCCCAGTCCAGACTGAAACAGGTGGAACACCGGAGACTTCTTGGAGGACTGTTTCCTCCCACTCTTATTTGGACGATTCAAAAGCCTCATGGAATTAGATTCCTAAATTTCAGAGGGTGCTTAATGTGACCCTGCTGTGCTACCTGCTTGTATGGTTTGCCTCCAGTCTCATTGGGAACAGAATTTACAGAGTGAGAGAAGAGAGAAAAAAAAAAAGCCACTCAGGTTAAGTCGTGATAAAAATATCAACCTCTAAAGTAAGAATGTGCTCTTTGAGGCTGCACGGGGGACCTGAGCATCAGAGGGGAATGTGGTAGGGTCCGCTCCCTAAAGAAAGGGGAAACACAACCTAGGGGCAACCTGGCTTCTCCTATATGTGACAGCATCCCTCAGGACCTTGAAACGTGGGACCACTTACTGAGACTGCATGTTCCTAGGTTACACTATATGCGAGACAAAGAAGTAAAACCTACAGAAGAGACGCCGCTACGTGGGGTTCAGGGCTCAGTTCCTTGCGTAGGAACCGAACTGAGCAGTGCTGGCAGGAATACATTTGCTGTCTGGAAAGAAAAGCCTCAGTGTCAGGTGCCTGTTTGCTGGCAGGCTGAGACATTCTTGTGCCTGCTGTTTGCTTTCATCCCAACCCGCCAGGTGTTTCCCTCTTACTCTCAGGAAACCAAGCTTGCCTAGGGAATCCTATATTTCACCTGAGCTGAATCCCTTTAGCCCTCATTGTGTGTTGCTTCTGGTTTATTCTCATGATTAATTATAAGAATTCTTGGTTTTATGAAAACCATGTGAAGAATGCCGCCTTCTAACCCTGGGCTTGGGCTAGGGAAGGTCACCTGGCAAGTTTCCAAGGGGGCTTTCATATGCTAAGGAGTCACAGTTTACTGCAGGCCCAGCTATTGTCAAACTAGAGTTGATTTGCCCTGGGGCAAGGCATTTCCATAAGGACACTTGGCAGTTGCTGGAGAAACATTTGACTCTGCCAGCATCAACTGTTTTCAATGGGCTGCTGGTGACATGGAACTTACATTTTCATCCCTTGTGATGTTTATTCTTTTTGGAGAGAGGGAGGAGACAGGGAGACAGACAGAGAGAGAGAGAGAGAGTGTGTGTGGGAGAAGCAAGAGAGAGAGCAAGAGAGAGAACGCCAGAGCCACAGCCAGAGCCAGAGCAAGAGAGAGAGAGAATAGGCCCCGGGAGACGGCAGAGAGTGAGGGGGACCCAGAATCTGAAGCAGGCTCCAGATGCTGCGCTCTCAGCACAGAGCCTCTCTGCTCTCTGGGGCTGGCACATAGGAACTGTGAGATCCTGCCCTGAGTTCAAATGGGAGGCTTCAGGGACTCAGACACCCCAGCAATGCTCTTTTCTCTGTCCTTTCCTTCTTGCCTTTGTTCCTCACATCACTAGGGAGGGCAGGCTGATCTGGGGCTCCAGAAACTGAGTCTATAGAGTTGTGGAGATGAGGCCCCTGGCTTTTTCTTGTAATTTCCTCAGATACTGTCGATTGATGGAGGCTCTATCAATTTCAGCATTTGTCTTCTGTCCTCTGCTTTGCGCTTGGGCAGCCAGGAGTGCTTGAGGAATGTCACACACATCTCCTGGCGGTGGGGACAGGTGATGCTAGCTTGCGTGTGGCCCTCAGCTTTCCTTGTGCTCCCTCATCCAGCACACGGATGATTCCCATTTACCCAGCCCACGTGTGTTTGTTCATTCAGACCAGAGCTTTCTGTGTATCCATTCGCAGTCGCTTGCCCTGGTTGGAAGGAAGGCCCTGAAGAGAGCGTTTTAAGTTTCTTGTCCTAAGTGACAGCCCTGCATTAGTTTGAAGCCAGTTCTCTTCTACTAAACAGAGAGGGGTACTGTGTTAGAGAGAGTGTGCCCCAGACTTCTGCTTCCTGTGAACCTTGTTAAGGTTATGATTGCTGAGAATTTTGTTTGCGTTGCTGTTTGCTGTGAACACTGTGAAACTTTTCTTGGGGTGCTGTGAGGCCTGTTTCGTTTGCTATGTATTAGACTAAGTTGCTGCGTTAGAGAAATGCCATATTGTGAAAGTATAATGCTCTTAGGCTAAGGCCGCTCCATTTTGGTTTCAGTTCCATCTTCGAGTAGTTCTGGGCCCCGAGTTCCAGGGAAACAAGTCACCCTGGACTCTGCCTCGGGTCCCAGGAAACAGAGTAGCCAAGAGTCCGGACCCCGCTGACAGACCCTGCCACTCCCCCGGGTGGGACTGGACCCTGATTAGCAGACCCTGCCTCCACCTTGAGTTCCAGGGAAACCACAGGAGGTCAGATTCCTAGAATAGGCCCTAGCAAAACGAATCCGTGTTCAGCCCAGTGTTCTGACCATTTGAATGTGGACGGGACCCCCAAACGAAGGCAATCCATAGCTAGCCCGCGCCCGCCAAATATGAAATACTCAAAGAAAACTAGCCTGCGAAATGCCAACCAGTCCAATCAAAGGATCCCCATTCCCGCCCAGAAAGTGTACCCAAACCCTGATCAAAAGCCTGTGTCAACCTGGCTCAGGCTCTTGCCACTGCACCGCTGCGTCGGGCGGTGCAAGAGTCTGAGCTCGAGCTTCGAGTAAAGACCCTTTGCGTTTGCATCAGTCACGGCTCCCCGGCGGTCTTCTTGGGATCCAGAATTTGGGCACAACAGGCCCCGCTGTGGGGAATTGGAGGCCACACCTAAGAGCAATGTCCCCTCATTGTGACCGAGGAGCCTGGCCAAGGTATCCCAACTCTGGCCTAGGGTGGGCCAGAAGGCCCTCGGGCCTTGCCTGGAGAAATATTTGGACAAGAGAAAGACATAGGGCACTTGCAGGTGGCAGACGAGATGTTAGAGTGTGGGCAAAGCCAGAGAATCGGGAGGAAGCACCGTCAATGGCAGGCAGAAGAGCAACAGAGCTTGTCAGGTTCTTGTGAGTTTCCTCCTATTGTCTACTGAAATGAAAGCCTTTAAGCCGTGATGTATCCATTGGGATCCCTTAGCTGCTTCCTCCAGAGGTCTTGAGTCACCTTGAAACGGGGTAGGGCTGTCACTGCCATAAGGAAAGCCCAGGGATTGGTGGCCGACTCCCACTCCAGCCCTAGGCCCGCCTAGAGCAGTGGGTTCCTGATATCCCCAAAGAACGATGAACTGCCTGCTAGCGACCTTGTGGGGCTGGCATTCATGGGTGCCCAGTAGGCCTCCTTCCCCGGGCTGCTTGAGATGGCCTCCTATGGAAAATCAAATGGTTCCACACAGGCGTTTCGTTTCCAGATGTGTCAGTGCACTGCCTTTTTAAGGAATACTTGCACATAGCCTGATTCCAATCACCTAAGTGTGGAAACCCGTTCCACCAAAACCACTGGTGACTGTCCACTGTAGGTCAGGGTAAGAAATGCACTCAGTGCCAGAAGCTTCTCGTCCCTTTCTCAAGTGTCAGGGGAAGAATTCTTGCTTGGCCAGCCCTGGTAAGCGCACTGAAGGCTAGACCTTCTTGCCTTCCACCTCACAGATGGTTCCCCTAGGCACACGGTGCCTCAGGCCCCGGTCGGCACCGAAGGGTCTCTTGAAAGAACGACTGCATCAGCTCCAGGTTCCAAACACTTGAGAACCAGCTGGGAGCGGGGACCGTTTGCCTCTCCATCAATGGTGCATCTATTTCCTGATGGGCAGGACAGATTTCCCTGTTTCCCTGGGAGATCCAGACCTCCCGCAGAATGGCTCTCAGGTGTGCAGGAGACCG
>JAINVK010000818.1:0-38261 GCA_030068075.1 Paguma larvata
AAAAACACTGTGGGGAACACGTCATTCAACTAACTCCTTGTTTCTGGAAGTTAGTAGCATGTTGAATCGCATGCGTAGAATTCAGAGCGGTGGGCCATATGCTCAATTCTGTGAGATAACGCTTTCGGAATGCTTCATTCAACTCACATCTCGTTTCAGAAAGTTAGTAGCATGTTGACTCCCATGCGCAGAAGTAGGAGCGAAGTGCCTTATGCTCCACTCTGCGAAATAACACGGTAGGGAATGCTTCCTTTAACTAACATCTTGTTTCAGAAAGTTAGTTGCATGATGAATCCAATCCGCAGAACTAACAGCTCAGTGCCTTCCACTCAAGTCTGTCAGATAAGACGGTGGGGAATGCTTCATTCAACTATCATCTTGTTTCAGAAAGTAAGTGCATGTTGAACCGAATATGCAGTACTCCGAACGGAGTGCATTACACTCAAATACGTGAAGTAACACGGTAGGGAATGAGTCCATCAACCTACGTCTTGTTTCAGAGAGAAGCTTGTTGATTCCCATGCGAGAACCAGGAGCAAAGTGCTTTACGCTCAACTCTGCGAAATAACACTGTGGCGAATGCTTCATTCAACTAACATCCTGTTTCTGAAAGTTAGTACCTTGTTGAATTCCGTGCGCAGAACTAGAATGAAATGCCTTACGCTCAACTCTGTGAAATAAATCTGTGGTGAATGGTTCATTCCACCAACGTCTTGTTTCAGAAATTTAATAGCTACTTGAACCCATGCGCAGAACTAGGAGCGAAGTGCCTTAAGCTCAACTCTGGGAAATAACATGGTGGGGAAGGCTTCATTCAACTAACGTCTTGTTTCAGAACGTCAGTAGCGTGTTGAATCCATTGCGCAAAACTGGGAGCGAAGAGCCTAACGCCCAACTCTGTGAGATAGCACTGGGGGGAATGCGTCATTGAACTAACGTCTTGTTTCAGAAAGTTAGTAGCATGATGAATCCAATCCGCAGAACTAAAAGCTCAGTGCCTTACGCTCAACACTGTCAGATAAGACTGTGGGGAATGCTTCATTCAACTAACATCTTGTTACATAAAGTAAGTAGCATGTTGAATGCTCTATGCAGAATTCGGAGCGAAGTGTCTTACACTCAAATCTGCCAAGCAATTCTGTAGGGAATGCTTCTTTTTCAACCTACGTCTTGTTTCAGACAGTTAGAAGCTTGTTGATTCCCATGCGAAAACCAGAGCAAAGTGCTTAACGCTCAACTCTCTCAGATAACACGGTGGGAAATGCTTCATTCATCTAACGACTTTGTTCAGATTGTTCGAAGCTAGTTAAATCCCATGCGCCGAACCAGGAGTGAAGCGCCTATGCTCGCCTCTGCGAAATAACACTGCCGCGAATGCTCATTCAACTAACACTTTGTTTCAGAAAGTTAGTACCTTGTTGAATTCCGTGCGCAGAACTAGAAAGAAATGTCTTGCGCTCAACTCTGTGAAATAAAACTATGGTGAATGGTTCATTCCACTAACATCTTGATTCAGAAATGTAATAGCTACTTGAATCCACGCACAGACCTAGGAGCGAAGTGCCTTAAGCTCAACTCTGGGAAATAACATTGTGCAGAAAGGCTTCATTTAACTAAGGTCTGGTTTCAAATGTTAGTAGCTAGTTGAATCCATGCCCGGAGCTAGGAGCGAAGTGCCTTATGCTCAACTCAGCGAAATAACACTATGGGTAATGCGTCATTCAACTAACATCTTGTTTCAGAACTTTAGTAGCTTTGTTGAATCCCATGCGCAGAACTAGGACCGAAGTGCCTTATGCTCAACTCTGCGCAATAACACTGTGGCGAATGCTTCCTGTAACTAACATCTCGTTTCAGAAAATAGCAAGCTGAATCCATTCCGCAATACTAACGGCTCAGTGCCTTTCGCTCAACTCTGTCTGATAACACTGGGTGAATGCTTCATTCAACGATCATCTTGTTTCAGAAAGTTAGTAGCATGTTGAATCCAATATGCAGAACTTGGAGCGAAGTGTCTTACACTCAACTCTGCGAAGTAGCACTGGGGGGAATGCTTCCTTCAACCTACATCTTGTTTCAGACAGTTAGGAGCATGTTGAATACATTCCGCAGAATTAAAAGCGCAGTGCCTTACGCTCAACTCTGTCGAATAACCCTGTGGGGAGTGCGTCATTCAACTATCCTCTGTTTCAGAAAGTTAGTAGCCTGTTGAATCCCATGCTCGGAACTAGAAGCGATACGCCCTAGACTCAACTCTGTGAGATAAAACGGTAGGAAACGCTTCATTCAGCTATCACCTTGTTTCTGAAATTTAGTAGCATGTTGAATCGCATGCGCAGACTTCAGAGCGATGGGCCATATGCTCAATTCTGAGAGATAACACAGTGAGGAAATCTTCATTCAACTAACATCTTGTTTCAGAAAGTTAGTAGCATGTTGATTCCCATGCAGAGAAGAAGGAGCGAAGTGCCTTATGCTCAACTCTGCGAAATTACACTATAGGGAATGCTTCCTTCAACTACTATCTTGTTTCAGAGTGTTAGTAGCATGATGAACCCTAATGCAGAAGTGGGAGCGAAGTGCTTTACACTCAACTCTGCGAAATAACACTCTGGGGAATGCGTCATTCAACTAACATCTTGTTTCAGAAAGTTAATAGCTTCTTGAAGCCCATGCGCAGAACTAGAAGCAAAACGCCTTAGACTCAACTCTGTGAGATACAACCGTGGAGAACACTTCATTCAACTATCACCTTGTGTCTGAAATTTGGTAGTATGTTGAATCGCATGCGCCGAATTCAGAATGAAGTGGCTTACACTCAAATCTGCGAAGTAATTCTGTAGGGAATGCTTTCTTCAACATACATCTTGTTTCAGACAGTTAAAAGCTTGTTGATTCCCATGCGAGAACCAGGAGCGAAGTGCTTTACGCTCAACTCTCTCAGATAACACTGGGGAAACGCTTCATTCAACTAACGACGTGGTTCAGAATGTTCGAGGCTAGTTAAATCCCATGCGCCGAACCAGCAGTGAAGCGCCTATGCTCGCCTCTGCGAAATAACACTGCCGCGAATGCCTCATTCAACTAACACTTTGTTTCAGAAAGTTAGTACCTTGTTGAATTCCGTGCGCAGAACTAGAAAGAAATGTCTTGCCCTCAACTCTGCGAAATAAAACTATGGTGAATGGTTCATTCCACTAACATCTTGTTTCAGAAATGTAATAGCTACTTGAATCCATGCACAGACCTAGGAGCGAAGTGCCTTAAGCTCAACTCTGGGAAATAACAATGTGCAGAAAGGCTTCATTTAACTAACGTCTGGTTTCAGAATGTAAGTAGCTAGTTGAATCCCATGCCCGGAGCTAGGAGCGAAGTGCCTTATGCTCAACTCAGCGAAATAACACTATGGGTAATGCGTCATTCAACTAACATCTTGTTTCAGAACTTCAGTAGCTTTGTTGAATCCCATGCGCAGAACTAGGACCGAAGTGCATTATGCTCAATTCTGTGAGATAATACTGTGGTGAACGCTTCATTCAACTAACATCTCGTTTCAGAAAGTGAGCATCTAGTTGAATCCCATGTGGAGAACTAGGAGCGAAGTGCCTTACGCTCAACTTGCCCATCAACACCTTGGGCAATGCTTCCTGTAACAAACATCTCGTTTCAAAAAGTTAGCAGCATGTTGAATCCATTCCGCAATACTAACGGCTTGGTGCCTTAGGCTCAATTCTGTCAGATAACACTGTGCCGAATGCTTCATTCAACTAACATCTCGTTTCAGAAAGTTAGTAGCATGTTGATTCCCATGCAAAGAATTAGGAGCGAGGTGCCTTATGCTCAACTCTCGGAAATAACACTAAGGGGAATGCTTCATTCAACAATCATCTTGTTTTAGAAAGTAAGTCCATTTTAAATCCTCTATGCAGAAGTCGGAGCGAAGTGCCTTACCCTCAACTCTGCGAAATAACACTGTGGGGAACACGTCATTCAACTAACACCTTGTTTCTGGAAGTTAGTAGCATGTTGAATCGCATGTACAGAATTCAGACCTATGGGTCTTATGCTCAATTCTGTGAGATAACACTGTGCGGAATGCTTCATTCAACTACCTTCTTGCTTCAGAAAGTTAGTAGCATGTTGAATCCCACGGAAAGAATTAGCAGCAAAGTGGCTTATGCTCAACTCTGGGAAATAACACGGTAGGGAATGCATCCTTCAACTAACATCTTGTTTCAGAAAGTTAGTTGCATGATGAATCCAATCCGCAGAACTAACAGCTCAGTGCCTTGCACTCAAGTCTGTCAGATAAGACGGTAGGGAATGCTTCATTCAACTATCATCTTGTTTCAGAAAGTAAGTAGCATGTTGAATGCTCTATGCAGAATTCGGAGCGAAGTGTCTTACACTCAAATCTGCCAAGCAATTCTGTAGGGAATGCTTCTTTTTCAACCTACGTCTTGTTTCAGACAGTTAGAAGCTTGTTGATTCCCATGCGAAAACCAGAGCAAAGTGCTTAACGCTCAACTCTCTCAGATAACACGGTGGGAAATGCTTCATTCATCTAACGACTTTGTTCAGATTGTTCGAAGCTAGTTAAATCCCATGCGCCGAACCAGGAGTGAAGCGCCTATGCTCGCCTCTGCGAAATAACACTGCCGCGAATGCCTCATTCAACTAACACTTTGTTTCAGAAAGTTAGTACCTTGTTGAATTCCGTGCGCAGAACTAGAAAGAAATGTCTTGCGCTCAACTCTGTGAAATAAAACTATGGTGAATGGTTCATTCCACTAACATCTTGTTTCAGAAATGTAATAGCTACTTGAATCCATGCACAGACCTAGGAGCGAAGTGCCTTAAGCTCAACTCTGGGAAATAACATTGTGCAGAAAGGCTTCATTTAACTAACGTCTGGTTTCAGAATGTTAGTAGCTAGTTGAATCCCATGCCCGTAGCTAGGAGCGAAGTGCCTTATGCTCAACTCAACGAAATAACACTATGGGTAATGCGTCATTCAACTAACATCTTGTTTCAGAACTTCAGTAGCTTTGTTGAATCCCATGCGCAGAACTAGGACCGAAGTGCCTTATGCTCAACTCTGTGAGATAATACTGTGGTGAACGCTTCATTCAACTAACATCTCGTTTCAGAAAGTGAGTATCTAGTTGAATCCCATGTGCAGAACTAGGAGCGAAGTGCCTTACGCTCAACTATGCCCATCAACACTGTGGGCAATGCTTCCTGTAACAAACATCTCGTTTCAAAAATTTAGAAAGTTAGCATGTTGAATCCCATGCAAAGAATTAGGAGCGAGGTGCCTTATGCTCAACTCTCGGAAATAACACTAAGGGGAATGCTTCATTCAACAATCATCTTGTTTTAGAAAGTAAGTACCATTTTAAATCCTCTATGCAGGAGTCGGAGCGAAGTGCCTTACCCTCAACTCTGCGAAATAACACTGTGGGGAACACGTCATTCAACTAACACCTTGTTTCTGGAAGTTAGTAGCATGTTGAATCGCATGTACAGAATTCAGACCTATGGGTCTTATGCTCAATTCTGTGAGATAACACTGTGCGGAATGCTTCATTCAACTACCTTCTTGCTTCAGAAAGTTAGTAGCATGTTGAATCCCACGGAAAGAATTAGCAGCAAAGGGGCTTATTCTCAACTCTGGGAAATAACACTGTGGGGAATGCATCCTTCAACTAATATCTTGTGTCAGAAAGTTAGTAGCATGATGAATCCATTCCGCAGAACTAACAGCTCAGTGCATTACGCTCAACACTGTCAGAGAAGACGGTGGGGAATGCTTCATTCAACTATCATCTTGTTTCAGAAAGTAAGTAGCATGTTGAACCGAATATGCAGTACTCCGAACGGAGTGCATTACACTCAAATATACGAAGTAACACTGTAGGGAATGCTTCCTTCAACCTACGTCTTGTTTCAGAGAGAAGCTTGTTGATTCCCATGCGATAACCAAGAACAAAGTGCTTTACGCTCAAGTCTGCGAAATAACACTGTGGCGAATGCTTCATTCAACTAACATCTTGTTTCTGAAAGTTAGTACCTTGTTGAATTCCGTGCGCAGAACTAGAATGAAATGCCTTACGCTCAACTCTGTGAAATAAGTCTGTGCTGAATGGTTCATTCCACTAACGTCTTGTTTCAGAAATTTAATAGCTACTTGAACCCAAGCACAGAACTAGGAGCGAAGTGTCTTAAGCTCAACTCTGGCAAATAACATTGTGCAGAAGGCTTCATTCAACTAACGTCTTGTTTCAGAATGTTAGTAGCATTCTGATTCCCATGCAAAAGATAAGGAGCGAAGTGCCTTATGCTCAATTCTGCCAAATAATAGTGGGGGGAATGCTTCCTTCACCTAACATCTTGTTTCCGAAAGTTAGTTGCATGATGAATCTTATATGCAGAGGTCAGAGCGAAGTGCCGTACCCTCAACTCTGCGAAATAACACGGTGTGGAATGCGTCATTCAACTAACCTCTTGTTTCTAAAAGCTTGTTGAATCCCATGCGCAGTACTAGAAGCAAAACGCCATAGACACAACTCTGTGAAATAAAACCGTGGAGAACGCTTCATTCAACTATCACTTTGTTTCTGAAATTTAGTTGTCTGTTGAATCGCATGCGTAGAATTCAGAGCGGTGGGCCATATGCTCAATTCTGTGAGATAACGCTTTCCGGAATGCTTCATTCAACTCACATCTCGTTTCAGAAAGTTAGTAGCATGTTGACTCCCATGCGCAGAAGTAGGAGCGAAGTGCCTTATGCTCCACTCTGCGAAATAACACGGTAGGGAATGCTTCCTTTAACTAACATCTTGTTTCAGAAAGTTAGTTGCATGATGAATCCAATCCGCAGAACTAACAGCTCAGTGCCTTCCACTCAAGTCTGTCAGATAAGACGGTGGGGAATGCTTCATTCAACTATCATCTTGTTTCAGAAAGTAAGTGGCATGTTGAACCGAATATGCAGTACTCCGAACGGAGTGCATTACACTCAAATACGTGAAGTAACACGGTAGGGAATGAGTCCATCAACCTACGTCTTGTTTCAGAGAGAAGCTTGTTGATTCCCATGCAAGAACCAGGAGCAAAGTGCTTTACGCTCAACTCTGTGAAATAACACTGTGGCGAATGCTTCATTCAACTAACATCCTGTTTCTGAAAGTTAGTACCTTGTTGAATTCCGTGCGCAGAACTAAAATGAAATGCCTTACGCTCAACTCTGTGAAATAAAACTGTGGTGAATGGTTCATTCCACCAACGTCTTGTTTCAGAAATTTAATAGCTACTTGAACCCATGCGCAGAACTAGGAGCGAAGTGCCTTAAGCTCAACTCTGGGAAATAACATGGTGGGGAAGGCTTCATTCAACTAACGTCTTGTTTCAGAACGTCAGTAGCGTGTTGAATCCATTGCGCAAAACTGGGAGCGAAGAGCCTAACGCCCAACTCTGTGAGATAGCACTGGGGGGAATGCGTCATTGAACTAACGTCTTGTTTCAGAAAGTTAGTAGCATGATGAATCCAATCCGCAGAACTAAAAGCTCAGTGCCTTACGCTCAACACTGTCAGATAAGACTGTGGGGAATGCTTCATTCAACTAACATCTTGTTACATAAAGTAAGTAGCATGTTGAATGCTCTATGCAGAATTCGGAGCGAAGTGTCTTACACTCAAATCTGCCAAGCAATTCTGTAGGGACTGCTTCTTTTTCAACCTACGTCTTGTTTCAGACAGTTAGAAGCTTGTTGATTCCCATGCGAAAACCAGGAGCAAAGTGCTTAACGCTCAACTCTCTCAGGTAACACGGTGGGAAATGCTTCATTCATCTAACGACTTTGTTCAGATTGTTCGAAGCTAGTTAAATCCCATGCGCCGAACCAGGAGTGAAGCGCCTATGCTCGCCTCTGCGAAATAACACTGCCGCGAATGCCTCATTCAACTAACACTTTGTTTCAGAAAGTTAGTACCTTGTTGAATTCCGTGCGCAGAACTAGAAAGAAATGTCTTGCGCTCAACTCTGTGAAATAAAACTATGGTGAATGGTTCATTCCACTAACATCTTGATTCAGAAATGTAATAGCTACTTGAATCCACGCACAGACCTAGGAGCGAAGTGCCTTAAGCTCAACTCTGGGAAATAACATTGTGCAGAAAGGCTTCATTTAACTAAGGTCTGGTTTCAAAATGTTAGTAGCTAGTTGAATCCATGCCCGGAGCTAGGAGCGAAGTGCCTTATGCTCAACTCAGTGAAATAACACTATGGGTAATGCGTCATTCAACTAACATCTTGTTTCAGAACTTTAGTAGCTTTGTTGAATCCCATGCGCAGAACTAGGACCGAAGTGCCTTATGCTCAACTCTGCGCAATAACACTGTGGCGAATGCTTCCTGTAACTAACATCTCGTTTCAGAAAACAGCAAGCTGAATTCATTCCGCAATACTAACGGCTCAGTGCCTTTCGCTCAACTCTGTCTGATAACACTGGGTGAATGCTTCATTCAACTATCATCTTGTTTCAGAAAGTTAGTAGCATGTTGAATCCAATATGCAAACTTGGAACGAAGTGTCTTACACTCAACTCTGCGAAGTAGCACTGGGGGGAATGCTTCCTTCAACCTACATCTTGTTTCAGACAGTTAGGAGCATGTTGAATACATTCCGCAGAATTAAAAGCGCAGTGCCTTACGCTCAACTCTGTCGAATAACCCTGTGGGGAGTGCGTCATTCAACTATCCTCTGTTTCAGAAAGTTAGTAGCCAGTTGAATCCCATGCTCGGAACTAGAAGCGATACGCCCTAGACTCAACTCTGTGGGATAAAACGGTAGGAAACGCTTCATTCAGCTATCACCTTGTTTCTGAAATTTAGTAGCATGTTGAATCGCATGCGCAGACTTCAGAGTGATGGGCCATATGCTCAATTCTGAGAGATAACAGTGAGGAAATCTTCATTCAACTAACATCTTGTTTCAGAAAGTTAGTAGCATGTTGATTCCCATGCTGAGAAGAAGGAGCGAATTGCCTTATGCTCAACTCTGCGAAATTACACTATAGGGAATGCTTCCTTCAACTACTATCTTGTTTCAGAATGTTAGTAGCATGATGAACCCTAATGCAGAAGTGGGAGCGAAGTGCTTTACACTCAACTCTGCGAAATAACACTCTGGGGAATGCGTCATTCAACTAACATCTTGTTTCAGAAAGTTAATAGCTTCTTGAAGCCCATGCGCAGAACTAGAAGCAAAACGCCTTAGACTCAACTCTGTGAGATACAACCGTGGAGAACACTTCATTCAACTATCACCTTGCGTCTGAAATTTGGTAGTGTGTTGAATCGCATGCGCAGAATTCAGAATGAAGTGGCTTACACTCAAATCTGCGAAGTAATTCTGTAGGGAATGCTTTCTTCAACCTACATCTTGTTTCAGACAGTTAAAAGCTTGTTGATTCCCATGCGAGAACCAGGAGCGAAGTGCTTTACGCTCAACTCTCTCAGATAACACTGGGGAAACGCTTCATTCAACTAACAACGTGGTTCAGAATGTTCGAAGCTAGTTAAATCCCATGCGCAGAACTAGGAGCGAAGTGCCTATGCTCGCCTCTGCGAAATAACACTGTGGCGAATGCTTCATTTAACTAACATCTTGTTACTGAGAGTTAGTACCTTCTTGAATTCTGTGCGCAGAACTAGAATGAAATGCCTTATGCTCAACTCTGTGAAATAAAACTATGGTGAACGGTTCATTCCACTAACGTCTTGTTTCAGAAATTTAATAGCTACTTGAACCCAAGCGCAGAACTAGGAGCGAAGTGCCTTAAGCTCAACTCTGGGAAATAACATTGTGCGGATGGCTTCATTCAACTAACGTCTTGTTTCATAACGTCAGTAGCATGTTGAATTCATTGCGCAAAACTGGGAGCGAAGAGCCTCAGCACAACTCTGTAAGATAGCACTCTGGGGAATATCTCATTCAACAAAACCTCTTGTTTCAGAAAGTTAGCATGTGGAATCCCGTGCGCAGAACTAGGACCGAAGTGTCGTACACTCAACTCTGTGAGATAATACTGTGGTGAACGCTTCATTCAACTAACATCTCGTTTCAGAAAGTGAGTATCTAGTTGAATCCCATGTGCAGAACTAGGAGCAAAGTGCCTTACGCTCAACTCTGCCCATCAACACTGTGGGCAATGCTTCCTGTAACTAACATCTCGTTTCAAAAAGGTAGCAGCATGTTGAATCCATTCCGCAATACTAACGGCCTGGTGCCTTAGGCTCAATTCTGTCAGATAACACTGTGCCGAATGCTTCATTCAACTAACATCTCGTTTCAGATAGTAGCATGTTGAATCCCATGCAAGGATTAGGAGCGAGGTGCCTTATGTTCAACTCTCGGAAATAACACTAAGGGGAATGTTTCATTCAACAATCATCTTGTTTTAGAAAGTAAGTACCATTTTAAATCCTCTATGCAGAAGTCGGAGCGAAGTGCCTTACCCTCAACTCTGCGAAATAACACTGTGGGGAACGCGTCATTAAACTAACATCTTGTTTCTGGAAGTTAGTAGCATGTTGAATCGCATGTGCTGAATTCAGACCTATGGGTCTTATGCTCAATTCTGTGAGATAACACTGTGCGGAATGCTTCCTTCCACTACCTTCTTGCTTCAGAAAGTTAGTAGCATGATGAATCCATTCCGCAGAACTAACAGCTCAGTGCCTTACGCTCAACACTGTCAGATAAGATGGTGGGGAATGCTTCATTCAACTATCATCTTGTTTCAGAAAGTAAGTAGCATGTTGAACCGAATATGCAGTACTCCGAACGGAGTGCATTACACTCAAATATACGAAGTAACACTGTAGGGAATGCTTCCTTCAACCTACGTCTTGTTTCCTAGAGAAGCTTGTTGATTCCCATGCGAGAACCAAGAGCAAAGTGCTTTTCGCTCAACTCTGCGAAATAACACTGTGGCGAATGCTTCATTCAACTAACATCCTGTTTCTGAAAGTTAGTACCTTGTTGAATTCCGTGCGCAGAACTAGAATGAAATGCCTTATGCTCAACTCTGTGAAATAAAACTGTGGTGAATGGTTCATTCCACCAACGTCTTGTTTCAGAAATCTAATAGCTACTTGAACCCATGCGCAGAACTAGGAGCGAAGTGCCTTAAGCTCAACTCTGGGAAATAACATTGTGCGGATGGCTTCATTCAACTAACGTCTTGTTTCAGAACGTCAGTAGCATGTTGAATCCATTGCGCAAAACTGGGAGCGAAGAGCCTTACGGGCAACTCTGTGAGATAGCACTGGGGGGAATGCGTGATTGAACTAACGTCTTGTTTCAGAAAGTTAACATGTGGAATGCCATGCGCAGAACTAGGAGCGAAGTGCCAAACACTCAACTCTGAGATAACACTGTGGTGAATGCTTCATTGCACTAACTTCGTGTTTCATAAAGTCAGTAGCTAGTTGAATCCCATATGCAGAATTAGGAGCGAAGTTCTTTAAGCTCAACCCTCTCAGATAACACTGTGGGGAATGCTTCCTTCATCCAGCATCTCATTTCAGAATGTTAGTAGTATGTTGAATCCATTCCGCAGAACTAAGAGCGCCGTGCCTTACGCTCAACTCTGTTGGATAACACTGTGGGGAATGCTTTTTTTAACTATCATCTTGTTTCAGAAAGTAAGAACCATGTTGAATCTTATATGCAGAACTCAGAGGGAAGTGCCTTACACTCAACTCTGCGAAATAACACTGTGGGGAATGCGTCATTCAAATAGTATCTTGTTTCAGAAAGTTAGCAGCATGTTGAATCCCATGCAAAGAATTAGGAGCGAAGTGCCTTATGCTCAACTCTGGGAAATAACACTGTGGGGAATGCGTCATTCAAATAATATCTTGTTTCAGAAAGTTAGCAGCATGTTGAATCCCATGCAAAGAATTAGGAGCGAAGTGCCTTATGTTCAACTCTGGGAAATAACACTGTGCGAAATGCTTCATTCCACTAACGTCTTGTTTAGGATAGTGCGTGTTGAATCCTATGTGCAGGACTAGGAGCGAAGTGCCATATGCTTATCTTTGCAAAATAACACTGAGGGGAATGCTTCCTGCAGTTAACATCTCGTTTCAGAAAGTAGGTAGCATGTTGAATCCATTCCGCAATACTAACGGCTCAGTGCCTTACGCTCAACTCTGTCAGGTAACACTGTGGGGAATGCTTCATTCAACTATCATCTTGTTTCAGAAAGTAAGTAGCATGTTGAAACCAATATGCAGCACTTGGAGTGAAGTGCCTTACCCTCAACTCTGCGAGGTAACCCTGTGGGGAATGCTTCCTTCAACCTACGTCTTGTTTCAGACAGTTAGAAGGTTGTTGATTCCCATGCGAGAACTAGGAGCGAAGGGCTTTATGCTCAACTCTCTCAGATAACACTGTGGGGAACGCTTCATTCAACTAATGACTTGGTTCAAAATGTCGAATCTAGTTAAATCCCATGCGCAGAACTGGGATCGAAGAAGCTAACGCTCACCTCTGCGAAATAACACTGTTGGAGTGCTTCTTTCAACTAAAATCTTGTTTCAGAAAGTTAGTAGCATGTTGAATCCCATGAGCAGAACTAGTAGCGAAGTGCCTTATGCTCAACTCTGGAAATTAAACTGTGGGGAATGCTTCAATCAACTAACATGCTGATTTAGAACGTTAGTAGCATGTTGAATCCCATGCGCCGAATTAGAAGCAAAGTGCCTTATGCTAAACTCTGTGAGATAAAACTGTGGTGAACGGTTCATTCCACTAACACCTTGTTTCAGAAATTTAATACCTACGTGAATCCAGGAGCAGAACTAGGAGCTAAGGCCCTTATGCTCAACCCTCGAAATAAAACTGTGGTAATTATTCATTCAACTAACATGTTGTTTCAGAAAGTAGTAGCGTGTTGAATCCGATGCGCAGAGCTAGGAGCGAAGTGCATTACACTGAACTCTGCAGAATAACACTGTGGTTAATGCTTCTTTCAACCAACATCTCGTTTCAGAAAGTTAGTAGCATGTGGAATGCATTCCCCAGCACTAAAGGTGCGGGGCCTTACACTCAACTCTGCCAAATAACACTGTAGGGAAGGCTTCATTCAACTATCATCTTGTTTCAGAAAGTAAGTTGCATGCTGAATCCAATATGCCAAAGTCGGAGCGAAGTGCCTTACACTCAACTCTGCGAAATAACACTGTGGGGAATGCGTCATTCAATTAACATCTTGTTTCAGAAAGTTAGCTTGTTGAATCCCATGCGCAGAACCAGAAGCGATACGCTTTAGACTCAACTCTGTGAGATAAAACGGTAGGGAACGCTTCATTCAACTATCACCTTGTTTTTGAAAGTTAGTAGCATGTTGAATCGCATACGCAGAATTCAGAGCCAATGGCCTTATGCTCAATTCTGTGAGATAACACTGTGCGGAATGCTTCATTCAACTAACATCTTGTTTCAGAAAGTTAGTAGCATGTTGAATCCCATGGAAAGAATTAGGAGCGAAGTGCCTCATGCTCAACTCTGCGAAATAACACTGTGGGGAACGCTTCTTTCAACTAACGACTTGGTTCAGAATGTTAGGAGCTAGTTAAATCCCATGCACAGAACTCGGAGCGACGTGCCTTATGCTCGCCTTTTGGAAATAACACTGTGGTGAATGCTTCATTCAACTAACATCTTGTCTCAAAAAGTTAGTACCTTGTTGAATCACATGTGCAGAACTAAGAGCGCAGTGTCTTATGCTCAACTCTGTGAGATAACACTGTGGGGAATGCTTCCTTCAACTAACATCTTGTTTCAGAAAGTTAGTAGCATGTTGAATGCCTGCGCAGAACAGAAGCGAAATGCCTTAAGCTCAACTCTGCGAAAAAAAAACTGTGGGGAATGCTTCATTCAGCTAAATCTTGTTTCGGAAAGTCAGTAGCTTGTTTAATCCCGTGCGCAGAACTAGAAGTAAAGTGCTTTACACTCAACTCGGTGAGATAAAACTGTGGGGAACGCTTCATTCAATTAACATCTTGTTTTAGAAAGTTAATAGCTAGTTGAATCCCATGCGCAGAACTAGGAGCGAAGTACTGCGAACTCAGTACACTGAACTCTGCGAAATAACACTATGCGGAATGCTTCAGTCAACTAACCTCTTGTTTCAGAAAGTTAGTAGCATGTTGAGTCCATTGCGCAGAACTAAAAGCGCAGTGTCACGCTCAATTCTGTCAGAAAACACTGTGGGGAATGCTTCATTCACCTAACATCTTGTTTCATAAAGTTAGTATCAGGTTGAATCCAATATGCAGAACTCGGAGCAATGTGCCCTACACTCAACTCTGCGAAATAACACTGTGGGGAATGCTTCCTTCAACTAACGTCTTGTCTCAAAAAGTTAGTAGCATGTTGAGTCCCATGCGCAGAACTAAGGGCGCATTGCCTTACGCTCAACTCTGTGAGATAACACTGTGCGGAATTCTTCATTCAACTACTGTCCTTTTTTGGTAATTATAAGTATACTAGATAACATGCGCAGAACTAGGAGTGACGTTCAAAACACTGAACTGTGTGAAACTACACCGTGGGGAATGCATCATTCAAATCACATCAGGTCTCTGTAGGTTAGTATTGTGTTAAAATCCATGCTGAACTAGGTGCGAAGTGCCTTACACTCAACTCTGTGAAACCAAACATTGGGAAATGCATCCTTTAACTGACATCTTGTTTCAGCAAGTAAGAAGAGTGTTGAAACCCTTGCGCAGAAGTTAGGAGCGAAGTGCCCTACAGTAAATCTATGAAACAACACTGAAGGGAATACACCATTGAACTCTATCTTGTTTCAGTAAGTTAGGAGTCTGTTGAATTCCATTCGCAGAACTCAGAGCGAAGTGCCATACCCTCAACTCTTTTATACAACACTGAGCGGAATGCATCATTCAACTGATATCTTGTTTCAGTAAGTTAGTAGTGTATGAACTCTAAGCAAAGAATTAAGAGCAAAGTGCCATACACTCAACTCTGTGAAACAAAACATTGGGATATACATCATTCAACTGTCATCTTGTTTCACTAAGTTATTACTGCATTGGTTCCCATGCGCAGGACTGGGAGCAAAGTGCAATACACTGAACACTATGAAACAACATTGTGATGAATACATCACTGAACTAAGATCTCGTTCTTTTAAGTTAGGAGTGTGTGAAATTGCAGGCGCAGAACTCGGAGGCAAGTGTGTACACTCAACTCTGTTAGACAACACTGAGGGGAATGCATCATTCTACGAACATCTTGATTCAGAAAGTTAATAGCATATTGTGGGCAATGCTTCCTTCAACTCACATCTTGTTTCAGAAAGTTAATAGCATGTTGAATGCCATGCACAGAAGTAGGAGCGATGTGCCTTACACTCAACTCTGCGAAATAACACTGTGGGGAATGCTTCATTCAACTAACATCTTGTTTCAGAATGTTAGTAGCCTGTTAAATCCCATGCGCAGAACTAGGAGCGAAGTGCCTTATGCTCATCTTTGCGAAAGAACACTGAGGGGAATGCTTCATGCAGCTACCATCTCGTTTCAGAAAGTTAGTAGCATGTTGAATCACATACGCAGAACGCGGAGCGAAGTGGCTTACACTGAACTCTGTGAAATAACAGCGTGGGGAATGCTTCATTCAATTAACATCTTGTTTCAGAGAGTTAGTAGCATGTTGAATCCTATGCGCAGAACTAGGAGCGAAGTGCCTTTCGCTGAACTCTGCGAAATAACACTGTGGGGAATGGTTCATTCAACTGACATCTTGGTTCAGAAAGTTAGAAGTGTGTTGAATCCCATGCGTAGAACTAAGAGCGAAGTACCGTACACTCAAATCTGTGAAAGAAAACATTGGGGGTAAGCATCATTCAACTGACATCTTGTTTCATTAAGTTATTTGCATATTGGTTTCCATGCGTAGTACTAGGAGTGAAGTGCAATACACTGAACTCTGTGAAACAACATTGCGCGAATACATCATTGAACTGACATCTCGTTCCGGTAAGTTAGCAGTTTGTGGAATCTCACGCGCAGAACCAGGATGGACGTGCCATATGCTCAACTCTGTGAAATAACACTCTCTGATTCAAGAGACATCTTGTTTCAGAGCATTAGAAGTGTGTTGAATCCCATGCGCAGAGGTAGGAGCAAAGTGACATACACTGAACTCTGTGAAACAACGAGTGGGATACGTCGTTGAACTAACATCTCATTTCAGTAAGTTAGGTGTGTGTTGAATCCCATGGGCAGAACTAGGAGCGAAGTGCCATCACTGAATTCTGAATTCTGTACAACTACACTGTGGTGAGTGCATCATTCTATTGATATCTTGTTTCAGTAAGTCAGAAGTGTGTTGAACTCTATGCACAGAACTAGGAGCGAAGTGCCATACACTCAACTCCGGGACACAGAACATTAGGGAAAACATCATTTAACTGACATGTCGTTTCAGTAAGTTATTAGCGTATTGGATTCCATGCGCAAGGACAAAAGCAAAGTGCAATACACTGAACTCTGTGAAACACCGCGCGGAATACATCATTGAACTAACATCTCGTTACGGTAAGTTAGTAGTGTGTGGAATTCCATGCAGAGAACTCGGAGGGAAGTGGCATACACTCAACTCCTATAAACAACACTGAGGGGAATGCATCATTCTACTAACGTCTTGTTTCAGTAATTAGTGTGTTGAACTCTAAACGCAGAACTAAGAGCGAAGTGCCATACACTCGACTCTGTAAAACAAAAGTGGGGAAAGCATCATTCAACTGACCTTTTCCCGGTAAGTTATGTGTATATTGGAATCCACGTGTAGAACTAGGAGCGAAGTGCTATACACTCAACTCTGAAACAACACTGCATGGAATACATCATGGAATTAGCATCTTGTTTCAATAAGTTCGTAGTGTGTTGAATCCCATGAGCAGAACTACGAGCTAAGTGCAATGGTTCCACTCTTGAAACAACACTCTGAGGAATGGAACATTCAACTGATATCTTGTTTCAGTAAGTTATCAGTGGATTGGATTCCACGCATAGAACTAGGATCGGAGTGCTATACACTCAGCTGTTAAAGCAACGCTGTGGTGAATGCATCATTCAACTTCCTCTGTTAGTAGTGTGTTGAACTCTATGCGCAGAACTCAGAGCGAAGTGCCACAGAATCTACTCTGAGAAACAAAACATTGTGGAATGCATCATTGAACTGATAATCGTGTCTTAGTAAGTTATTAGTTTGGAAATCCATGCGCAGAACTACGAGTGAAGTACCATAAACTGAACTCTGTGAAACAGCACTGTGTGGAATGCATCACTGAACTGATATCTCCTTTCAGTAAGTTACCAGTGTGTTGATTCGCATATGCAGAACTTGGAGCTAAGTGCAGTGGACTCAATTCTCTGAAACAACATTGTGGGGAATGCATCATTCAACTAACGTCTTGATTCAGTGAGTTATAAGTGTACTAGATCCCATGCGCAGAAATAGGAGCTAAGTGCAATGCTCTCATTTCTGGGAATCAGTATTGTGGGAAATGAATTATTCAACTAACACGTTTCAGTAAGTGAGTAGTGTGTTGAAGTCCATGCTCTGAACTAGGAGCGAAGTGCCATACGCTGGACTCTCTGAAACAACACTGTGCGGAATACGTCATTGAGCTAACAACTCATTTCAGTAAGTTAGGAGTGTGTTGAATTGCGTTTGCAGAACTTCAAACTGAGTGCAGTGGACTCAACTCTGTGAAACAACACTGTGAGGAATGTATCATTCAACTGACATCTCTTTCAGTTGGTTAGTAGTGTGTTGAATTCCATGCTGAGAACTAGGATCAAAGTGTTATACACTCAAGTCTATTCAACAACATTAAGGGGAATGCATCGCTCCCCTAACATTTGATCTCTGTAAGTTACTAGCGTGTTGAATCCCATGAGCAGAACTAGTAGCTAAGAGCAATGTCCTGAATTCTGTGAACCAGTGTTGTGTGGAATGCATCATTCAACTAACATCTTCTTTCAGTAAGCTACTAGTGTATTGAATCCTAAGCGCAGAAATAGGAGCGAAGTGCCATACACTCAGCTCTGTGAATCAACACTGTGGGGAATGCATCATTCAACTGACATCTTGTTTCAGTAAGTTAGGAGTGTGTTGAATTCCATGTGCAGATCTAAGAGCGAAGTGCCATACACTCAACTCTGTGAAACAACACTGTGGGGAATGCATCATTCAACTGACATCTCGTTTCAGTATGTTCGTAGTGTATTGGATCCCATGCACAAGGACTAGGAGCGAAGTGCAATATACTGAACTCTATGAAACAACACTGCGCACAATATATCACTGCACTCACATCTTGTTTCAGTAAGGTAGTAGTGTGTTGAGTCACAAGCACAGAACTAGGAGCAAAGTGCGATACACTCAACTCTGAAACATCACTGGGGGCAATGCGTGATTCAACTAACATCTTGTTTCTGTAAGTTAGCAGTGTGTTGAATCCCATGTGCAGTACTACTAGCTAACTCTAATGCACTCAATTCTGTGAAACAACACTGTGGTATATGCATAATTCAAACCACGTCTTCTTTCAGTAAGATAGGGGTGTGTAGAATGGTGGTGGGTTTCAAAGTATGTGGCTATTCAGAGCCCCAGGGCATTTGAAGGCTACCAGCAGAGGTCGTTTGGTGGGAAACTGGGCAAAGATTTCGGCAGGGAGCTGGGCTCCTTCTGAGCCAAGGGCAAATGAAGCCAGGCATCTTCTTTCCAAGTGGGTCCCCATTCCCACTGGAAATGTCGAGCTGTGGCCCATCTGGTGCCCGTATCTTTCCCCTTGCTGTATTTCTGACCATTTATTTTTGTCTCTCTTAGGACCCATGGGGCCATCACTGGCGCAGGTGACACCCCTGGGAAGACCGCAAACTTCCCCTCTGCTCCTGTGCTCAGTGGGGGCTCTCAGGCTCTGCTCTACCAAAGGAAAGATGGCACAAGAAAGGTGTACCTGTGTGACTGGTGCTTGGCCTGCTCTGCATTGGAGCGTGAAGGGGTCCCAGTTTGACTCCTTGACTTGGATGCTTCATTCAGGGATGCACCCAGTTTGCACATGGGCAGTGGGAAGAAGGAGGGGTCAGCACTGGAAGAGCCCTTGCCAGGAATTAGGGAACCAAGCCCTTGTTGCAGTTTCCTGAGCAAGACCCCTCCAAACCCAGTAGCTCCAGCTCCAGCACTGCTGGCTCCCTCAACTGATGGGCAAAGTGGCAGGGAGAGACCAAGCCAGAAATCCTGCCTCCAAAAGAAAGAAGGCAGGCTTCCTGCTGACAGAGCCCCCACGTAGAATCCTTCAGAGTCATCCTTTGGCCTTAGCCCACAAGCCTTCCTTATTCTCAATACAAGCTGGTTGATAGAGGGTGCACTGGGTCCTTCATTCTCAACTTTCTCCAAGGCATGTGTGATGAAGAAGTCTGACAGTGTGTGCGTCTGCATTGCCACACCCCTGAGCCCTTTTGATGAAAGACAGCTTGCATGGAAACTCTTCCGAGACAGTGTCTCAGCCTGGAGCTTTGGTGGTGTTTCTGTGATGGTGACAGACGTGTTGCATTCATCCTTTCTGAATTTGGTTTCAGAATGATGTGGACCTCCCCAAACCCAGGGTGTGTGCAGGCAGCCAGGGAGACTGCTTGTGGGTAGGCCAAGCCAGAGGTTCGAGGTGGATCCCACCTCCTGTGTGGGACAAGGGAAAGGAAGAGTCGTGGTCTCCTTCTTCAGTTTCCCCCCATGCCAATTTGAATGCCCGGTTTGACTCACCTTGTTGTCATTCCTCTACCATTGCTGCTCTCCTAACTTGGTCTCAGTTCACACACGCAGACCCTGTGTCTGTCCCCTACACCGACCAACGTCTCTGGAGTGCGGGTGAGTTCCAAGGCTTTCCTGAGCCAAGGCAGGGCTTGCAGAGTCTGATATCCCAGAGGAGAGCTAAACCCCTGTCCCTGAGTCCTTGATGCTGGGCAGGCCACAGCATTGTGGTAATGAGTAGTCACATGGACCCTGTCCCTACTGGATGGAGCTACCCTCATTTGGAAGAAGAGACAATCTGTGCATGTGCAGAATGCTCCATGACCTGTTCAGTGCACAAAAAGCCTTTCGAATGCATGCTGCACCAAGGCCTCGTTCCCACCTCTTGACCATCACATGGAAGCACCTTCTTCATATCTCAGCACCTCTGCTGCCCCTCTCGATGGATATGATGGGCAGAAGCACACCAGAAGCCAACATTCACCTTAGGGAAGGATGTGGACCTCTTGCTCACAGGGCTTCATGGAGTATCCTTGGAGCACTCTTGTAGGAAAGGCCCACCAAAGATCCCGGTGATACCTGAGCCAGCCTCCTTGTGAATATGTTGTGCTAGACATGTTCATCGTAACGTGAAGAACACTGGGCCTCGGTGGTAGCAGTTTCATGAAACAGGTTTGTCATCCATCAAGGATCATCTTGGGGTCCATACAAATTCAGTCATTCACAGTGCTATCTCCGGTTTGCAGATGCCCAGTGGGGACAAGCCTTTGTGACTGTGGGGAAAGCTGGAAAGAAAGGAGCCCAGGCCTTTTGGTTTCAGGACTACCAGGACATCCAGAGCCCTAGGATATCAATGGAGTCCAGCCGAGAGCTGTTTTTGGCTAGGCTGGGCCAGAAGTACTAGCAAAGAGCTGACTTCCTTACTGGGCCTAGGGGAATTGAAGACAAACATCTCCATTGCACATGGATCGCACTCCCATTGCATGGAGATATTGAACGCCCTTTGGTCCTGGCCGAAGTCATTCCTGTGCTTCTGACTGCCTCTCCACTCACCTTTAGGTGCCATGGACCTGGCATTCACTGAGCAGGCACCCGGGGATGGGCGTCTACTGGGAGCTGGGTCCCCTGTTCGTAACAGCCATGATCATCGTGTTTCCCAAGGGAGAATAGCCTCCTATTCCTGAGCTTGGTGCTTGGCTGTTGGAAGCAAGGGGTGGGGAGGTGCCGGTGGCTGGAGTGGAGGCAGCTCATCTCATTGCTCTGCCTGATTGAGGTGTGTTCCTTCTGAAAAGCAGACGATTTACACTGGAGCAATAGGCTCCCGAAGCTGGTCAGCACAGGAAAGCCCTAGACACTAAGAGGGGACCAATGCCCCTCTCCACACTTTGGAGCCACAGCTGGGGGAGCTCCCAGATACAGCACTGTCACTGCCTACTCCTCTTCATGATGGGAAAAGCCAGAAAAGCATACCAAGTCCCAGGGCTCTCTGGGTCCTTCTGAAGGAAGAAGTCCGACCTGCTGCTGACAGGGCTGCCGGATGGAGACGCTAGAGGGCACCATTGCCTAAGCCATCTGGTGGTGTTCTTCCTCGGGCCAGATTGCCAGCAGAAGGGGCTGGGCACTCCCTTTTCCACACTTTTCTTCATCCCAAGTCTGCAGAATTCTTGCTGTCCTGAATCACCTTGACACATCTTTACTCTCTTGCAGAAACAGTTCTTGTCACAACTGTTACTTCAGCGTAAGAGTCTCTAGGGTCCTAGGGGAATTGAAGAGAAACATCTCCATTGCATATGGATCGCATTCCCATTGCATGGAAATATTGAACGCCCTTTCGTCCTGGCTGAAGTCATTCCTGTGCTTCTGACTGCCTCTTCATTCGTCCTTAGGTGCCATGGAGCTGGCATTCACTGAGCAGGCATCCAGGGATGGGCATCCAGTGGGACTGGGTCCCCTGTTCAGTAACAGCCATGATCATCGTGTTTCCCAAGGGAGTATAGCCCTTCTATTCCTAAACTTGGTGCTGGGTTTTTGGAAGCAAAGGATGGCGGGGGTGGGTGTGTGGAACAGAGGCAGTTCGATACCGTGCTCTGCCCAATTGAGGTGTGCTCCTTCTGAAAAGCAGACAGTTCACACTGGAGCAATACGCTCCAGAAGCTGGTCAGCACAGAAAAGCCCTAGACACTAAGAGGGGACCAATGCCCCTCTCCACACTTTGGAGCCACAGCTGGGGGAAGCTCCCAGATACAGCACTGTCACTGCCTACTCCTCTTCATGATGAGAAAAGCCAGAAAAGCATACCAAGTCCCAGGGCTCTCTGGGTCCTTCTGAAGGAAGAAGTCCGACCTGCTGCTGACAGGGCTCCCGGACGGAGACGCTAGAGGGCACCATTGCCTAAGGCATCTGGTGTTGTTCTTCCTCGGGCCAGATTGTCAGCAGCTGGGGCTGGGCACTCCTTTTTCCATATTTTTCTTCATCCCAAGTCTGCAGAACTCTTGCCGTCCTGAATCATCTTGACACATCTTTACTCCCTTGTAGAAACAGGGTTCTTATCACAACTGTTACTTCGGAGTAAGGGTCTCAAGAGTCCTATCGTCTGCCTCCCCCCCCCCCCCAGACGTCTGGTCCAGTCCTTGTGACTGGCGGAGAGTTTTGTGGCAGGGCTCCGTCTTTGTTAATTCACTGCATTTCAAAAGTCTGTGGCCATTCAGAAGCCCAGGGTGTTTGGAAGAGACCAGCAGAGGATGTTGGGCGCGTAGCCTGGGCCAGAGACTTGGGCAAGGAGCTGTCCTCCTCCGGGGCGAGGGCAAATGAAGCATGGCATCTTCTTTCCCAGTGGATCCCCATTCCCACTGGAAATGTCGAGCTGTGGCCCATCTGGCTCCCATTGCTTCCCCTTGTGTATTTCTGACCATTTTTTTTCTCCCATACTAGCCATGGAGCCATCACTCACTCAGCTGGCACCCCCGGGTAGGCTGCAAAGTCTCACTGTGCTCCTGTGCTCAGTGAGAGCTATCAGGCTCTGCTCTACCAAAGAAAAGAAGCCCTTCAGTCCCATAGGCGCTTGGAGCTTGGCCTGCTGTGCTATGCCGGGTAAAGGGGAGCCAGCTTGCCTTACTGCCCTGATGACTGACTGGTCTTCATTGTGTGAAGCAGACATTTTCACATGGGCAGTATGAAGCAGGAAGGGTCAGCACTGGGAGAGACCTTGGCAGGAATGAGGGAAGCAAGTCCCCGTTGCAGATTCTTGAGCAAGAGTCCGCAGAACTCAATAGCTACAGTTCAACCACTCGAGCTACGGCTCCCTCAACTGATGGGAAATGTGGCAGAGATAGAACAATGCAGAAATCGCTGGCTCCCAAAGAAAGAATGCAGGCTTCTAGCTGGCAGGGCTCTCAGGTGTAGTTGTTCAGGGGGCTCCCATGGCTAAGCCCGCAGGCCTTTCTTCTTCTGGATACTACCTGGTTGATAGCACACTGTGCTGGATGCTTCATTCTCAACATTCTCCAAATCTCATGCATGATGAACAGCTCTGGCAGTGTGTGTTTCCACTGCCGCCCCTTTGTCCTTTGGAAGACTATTCCAAGACAGAGTCTTAGAGTAATATCCTCTTTTTTCAGTTTGGGGGTTTTGTGGTGCCCTTGTGATGCTAGCAGCGATATTGCATTGAGCCCTTCTCAACTTGGTTTCAGAATGATGTGGGCTTCCCCAAACCTAAGGTACACGAAGGGACCCAGGGAGACTGCTTGTGGGTAGGCTACGTCAGAGGTTAGTGGTGGAGCCTGCGTCCTGTGTGGACAAAAGGAAAGGAAGGTAGAGATCTCCTTCCTCGATTTTCCCCATGCCCATTTGAATGGACAGCTTTGACTCACCTTGTAATCATTCCTCTCCCATTACTGAGGTTCTAATTTGCTCCCACGTCACACACGGAGACCATGAGACTCTCCCATACACAACTGAGTTACAAGGATTGGAAATGAGTTTCCAGTCAGTTCCTGACCCAATGGAGGGCTCCGAGTGTCTGATTTCCCACAGGACAATTGATTCACATGTCCCTGAGCTCTTGTTGCTGAGGAGGCTACTATAGCTATAGCAAAAGCTTTCTCTTCTTTGGATACACGAGGTTCCCTGGAATTGTCTTAGAGTTCTTGTCTCAGAGGCATGTCCTGTCCTATGAAGCTGGGAGTCGGTGAAATCCTGGTGAGTGTACAATAGGCTTGGCCACAGGCACCCTGCAGTTGGATTTCAGAATTTGTGTCCATCACCAGGCCTAGAGCATCTGTAGGTGCCTGGTGGAGAATGCTTGTGTGTAGGCTAAGCCAGAGGTTTAGGAACGGAGCTGGCGTCCTGCCTGGATTGAGACTTGAGGAGGAAAGATACCTTTTTTGTTGAAGGATGCCAGTCCTTGGGAGATGCAGAACTTTGGCACCGCTTCTACTCATGCACATCCCAAGGCTGCTTTCCTGGCTAGGTCTCCATTCATGCTCCAGGAGCCATGGCTGTATGAATGGTGCCAGTTTCCCAGCGAGTTCCTGAGGAAATGGAAGGAATCTGGATCTATCACCCCTGATGAAACATGGCCCTTCTCTCCCTGAGCACATGGTGTTGCTTAGGTGGCTAGGATATGCATGAGCATGGGTATCCAGTGGGCCTCCCTCCCCTCACTAATGGAGATGTCTTGATTTTGAAGAACAGCAGCTTTTCGTGTGAGCAGGATGGTCCAGGATCCAGTCAGCACAGAAAGTACCTTTGTGTTGGAGACCAGAAGGCATTGGCTCTGGTGACATTACCTAAGGAGAAGATTCAGGCCCATAAGGGAGTGACTTTGCGTCATCTCTCACGCCTAGACCGACCCTCAAGCAGGTGAAACCCTGGACCAGCCAGAAGCCCTGAAGTAGGAGCTGACCTCCTCTCAGGGCAGACCCCGGCACCTTTGGATGCAATCCTGCACCAAGACATGCTTCCAAACACTTGCATCATCCAGAACACATCCCTCCTACAGCTAGCTGTATCACAGCTACCCTAGTTACTCATGGCAAGGACAGGACACATGCCCAGAGCCATATCGTTCCCTCTGATACTGAAGAAAGAATCTGGGCAGGCTCCTTGCTGACAGGGCTTTCAGGTGAAACGTAGAGATGACCCTGTTTGCCAAAGCCCAGAGTGTTTCTCCTTCCTCAGTCAGTTTGCGAGCTGGGGAAGACGGTGCTAGTCACGTCACTCTGTACATTATCTCATTCTTACCCTTGATTCAGAACTCTGGGCCCTCCCTCTGTCCTTTTTCACCCCTTTGCGCTATTTTCCCTCTGAGCCCTCCCTGGGGTCCAGTCCTTGCATCTGTCGTACAGTCATACGCTGGGCAATCCTCTAGGGATCCTGGTCCATTTCTTGTGACTGTTGCATATGTTGGGCCAAAGGCCCACTGGCCCTTCAGCAGGATACTTTTGGCTGTATGTTTGTTCATCGCTGCATGAGACTCCCAGAACTCAGATTTCTGGACAAGCAAGTCTGTGTTGTTGTTTTGGTTTGGCCATGGGAGATCCTCAGAGCCTCTCAGGGTTTCGAGCACCTTGAAAAGACAACAATAACTGTAAAATGGGAAGTGATTACACTGTGTGAATGATGCTCAGGGCAAGATCTCTTTATTTTGAACCGGTGCAACCTTCAGGGTGTGTGAAGGGATGAGGCTACCCTGCTCTCATACTTCCCTCTGCATTTCTTGCAGACATATTGCACACGGGCCAGCCTCTGGACTCAGGACATCCTTAATCTTCTAGGTTCCTCCTGGCTTTCTTCGACACATCTCACCGTGCAGATCCATTTCACGTGAGGGTACCTGGGTGAGAGCGCTTGAATCCTCCAAACGTGGGCTGGGAGGAATGAACTGCTAAGGAGGTCAATACCAGGTGGTGTCCCATTGGGTTTCACCCCATCTGCCAGTCCCCGCCTTCTGCCACTGTGCTCGGGGCTGTGGTGGACCTGGCCCTGCCAGCCAGAACTGTCACTGTTGCTACACTTGAGTATGCTGAAGGAGGATAGCACTGCACGGGCTGAAGCCATGGTTGCCACACATGAGTGCAGAATGGTTTTAGTGGCCACCAAGGTTGGTGAGGCACTGCTTGATGCACAGGGCTCTTCACACAGTGACACCTGACCCAGAAACCTCCTTGTGGTGGTGACATGCACCCACCTCGGATGCCTGTGGTCCTGTTAGCACCTCAGTGCCATAGATGCAAGGTCGATCCAAGTCAAATTAAGTGCAAGTGCTGCCATTAGCAGGGGCCAGGTTGCCTCGCTTGGAGCCCACCACCTCCAACATGCACAGGCTTGTGTGAAAATCTATTTCTAGGAATGGGTTTGTGATTGAAAGTTCCATGGCTCCTAAGTCTAAATGGGGATATAGTTAGACATAGAGCCATGGGAAGGGAGCGCCCATAAGGATGGCCAAGGTTCATAATTCCAACGGGAATGGGAATAATGTGGAAAAAGTTTGTGTAACATCACGTCCTCTCAGCCAAGAATGGAGGCCAGCACGCTTCGCAGTTGTCTGGCCCAGACTAAGTGTAGATATTCTAACCTGGGCCCTTCCAATGCCCTAGGCCTCTGAATGTCTGCATGATGTTGACACCTATTTGTCAGGGGCCCTGTCACCAAACCTATCACTCAGTCCCGATGTTGGGACTGGGATCCCCAGCTGAACACCAAGGTTATTCTTCTGAGACTATGTGGAATGGACCACAGAGAGGAGCTAGTTTGAAAATAGAGCAAAGAGGTGAAAATAGATTCACGGAGGGCCAGAGTTCTTCACTAGGCATGAGAATGGGATGATGGGGAAAATGAAGTGACTAGTGCCATCTCCTATCAAGCTGATCATCTCAGGAATAAGCAACCCCTGTGGACTTTGGTCATGGGAGCCCTTTAGAGGCTACACCCGGGAACCCTGTCAGCAAGGGGCCTGCATTCTTCCTTCAGAAAGAAAGGGAAACCTCCTGTATTGTTGGCTCTGAAGGAGAAGGAAAGTTTCTGGCATTGGATTTTTTGTTAGCCCTGAGGCAGTCATGATACATACTTCACAGGTTCTGGTTTGTGGCTGACCCTCAAGCATTTGGAAAGTGACCCTGGTGCACTGGCCCTAGAATGGGACGTTTTTGCACATTCTGTACCTCCATCAGAATACTGCAAACGGGCGAACTGTCTGCTCTTCAGAATGAAGGCATCTGTAGCAGCCAGTGGATGGAGTTCTGCTGTCTAATTGTCACCATGGCAACTCCAGCCTTTCAAGCACCAAGTGTCACCCAGTGACAGGGTGTCAGTGGATCCTTTGGTGTATCAGAAACTGAATGCTTTCAGTGAGCATGGGAGCAGCGTGGGAACTTTACAGCGATCCCTGGTGTTTCACTGAGTTATTGGCAGGCCCACTGTGCCTAGTGGGAAGCAAGATATAATGAGACAAACAGCAAGGGCTGGGGTACCTGGGTGGCTCAGTCGGCTAAGTGGCTGACTCTAGGTTTCAGCTCAGGTCATGATCTCACGGGTGTGAGGTCAAGCCCCATGTCGGGCTTTGTGCTCACAGCGTGGAGCCTGCTTTGGATCCTCTGTCTCCCTCTTTCTGCCCCTACCCCACTCATGCAAGCTCTCTCTCTCTCTCTCTCTCTCTCTCTCTCTATCTCTTACTTGCTTTCTCTCTCACTTAAAAAAGAGAAATGTTTCAAAAAGCTAAAAAAGAAAGAATAAAAAACACTGAGGGAATTGGGAATGGACACGTAGAGGGCAAAGTTCTTCCTTTCCCATGAGTAAGGGATGGAGCTGAGAAAAAAAGAGACCAGTACAAACTATTTAAAGCTTGCCGTCCTCAGAATAGGAAGCACCCTCTGCACCAGGGTAAGGGAAAAACAACACTGGTTTTACCTGGAAGCCCAGTCCGGAGGAAACCTTCATCTGGAATTCAGGCGAGAATGGGATACAACTGAAAATGGACTGTATGGCTCAGTGATTTCTTGTTGCAGAAGCAGGACTGGTTTTCTCCTAACGCTCCCTGGCCTGCCTCCATGCAACCTTTCCATGGCTGGGCCCCTCCAATGCACTAGGTTTCCTGATGCACACATAGTTCTGAAGCACAAGTGGTGACAGGCCCCGTAGCCCAAAGTCTTCCAGAGTCTAGAGAAGTTGACCCCAGTCCTTGGGTAAAATGAGACTGAATTGGTCTTCAAACCTGGCCCCAAATGCCTCGCAGAGCATCCCCCTACTGCAAGACATGTTCATCCAGAACGTTGGTAAACCAGGAATTCTTCTGGCCATGGCCTTTTCTCCTGCCCTGTCCATCAATTATAGATGCAATATTCCTGCAGGGATTCAAGGTCAGTGTCCCTGCTGACCTTCAAGGGTTTGGAACCAGGCTCTGGTGCAGGAGTCCTTGACTGGGCTCTTTGTGCACTGACCCATGACTGGGAGTACACTGCCCACCTGAGAGCTTTCTGCTTTTCAGAATGAAGGCAGGTCAATGATCCCGGTGAGGGAAACAGTCAGGGTACACATCACCATGCCACCTGCAGCCTGTCGAGCATCACCTTTTCAGTACAAGGAGAGCAATTTTCTCTTTGGGACCTCAGAAAGCGATTGCTCTTGGTTAGCGCAGGCAGCGATGGGGTGCTCTCCAGGAATCCCTGAGTGCTTTTCATGTGAGCGACAGCCCCATTTGTCCTGAGTGTGACCTAAAACCTCGGTAGAAAACCCATGAGGGAATGGGAACATATGGAGGGCCAGAGTTGTTTACTTTAGGAGAGATATAGGATGGAACTTAGAGTGCGGTTCCTAGCTCCATTTCCCCTTTCTGCAGAACCGAGGCTGGCCACATCCCACTCCTGAGTCCCTGCCTACATGCATACATTCTGTGCCGGGCTCCTTCATGTACCTTACGTCTATTGTGGCCAGGGGCAAGGCTGAAAGGCAAGCTCTGTGGGTGGGCCCATGTTGCCCAACTTTTCTCCGAGTTGGGAGAACGTGGTCCGAGTCCCCACTTGACAAGAGAGGACATGGCTCTGACATTCTGGCCCTGAATCCCCACAATGAATGCCTAGGGAGAAAAAGTGCAAGGAGATGGGAAGAAGGACATGAATGGCCTGAGGTCTTCATGTAGATGAGGACAGCATAATGCTGAGAGTGAAATGAGGAGCTAAGTGACATCTGGCCCCACAAGGGAGACCAGCACCCTCCCAGCTGCTCTGGACTTGGCCTGTGGGCAGAAATTCTCTTCTGGGCACCTTCCAATGCCTGTGTCCTCCCTTTGTCAATAGAGTTAGAAAGACATGACTCCAGGAACCCCGAAGCTCTAGCTATCCCTGAGTGGGTTGAGCTCAATGCAACTCTCCAATTAAAAGCAGAGAAGATCTCTCCTGGACACTGACCACAAAAGTCTGATGGGGAAGACCTAGTTTGACAAAAGGGAAAGAGATAGATATGGATATATGGAGTGCCCAAGGTCTCCTTCTCAAAAGAGAATGGATTCATTCTGTGAATAAAGTCATCAGCACACTCTTTTGGCAAAGCTGGCTATCTTGGGATTGAGAAGAACATCTAGGCTTCACCAAAGGAATCCTCCATGACCACCCTAGCCACCAGTGTGGCAAGAATTCTTCCTTTCTGACTTGAGAAAGGGACGAGAAGCTGCTGGGACTAAGTGCATTCCAGGCCTGAACTGCAGTCGATAGACGCCAGTGGTTTGAATGCCAACCCCCAAAGTCGTTAGCAGGGAGTTCATCGATTTCAGACACGGACTGCTCTCAGCTAGCCTGGGGTTGGAGTGGGAACAGGCCACCAATTCCTCGGCATTCGTTATGAGAGTGAGAGCCCTCCCACATTTCAATGCGACTCAAGGCCTCCATCAAAATCAGCCAGGGGGTCGTTACAGATACATCACGGGTCAAAGGCTCTCATTTCAGTGGACAAATGAGAAAAAGGACAAGAAACTGTCAAGCTCTATGCTCATTCCCTGCAGGTGACAATGCCTCCTCCCGATTCTCTGGCTCTGCATACCAAGTAACATTTCACCTGGCATCTTCGAGTGCCCTATGTCTCTTACGTGTCCAAATATTGCTCAAAGGCAAGGCGCGAGGGGATTTTGCACACCCTAGGCCAGAGTCAGATTGTCTTGGCCAGGCTCCTCATAGTGGCCATTGTACATTGTACAGGAGAAGACTACCAGGTATGTGAAAGAACAGACTGTATTATCCTTCCCTCAGTCTGGTCAGGGTCATATGTGCTGGAAAGATGTGTCCCTCTTTCTTCGTGCTCCCACTTACCAGAAAAAACCGATTGGGAGTTCAAGTGTATGGGGACAGGGAGACTCCAAAGAGCAGCGTGCCTTCCAAATTCACAATGAGATAGAGAATCAATGGCCTCCCGAGCGACGAATCCATTCTTGTGGCCCTGCCATCTAGACAGAGGATGGATATTGGGGCCAGTACACTCCCATGTACATGTGAAACCACATAAGTCGACTGCAAGCAGTTCTACAAACTCTAAGCAATGAACCTGCCAGAGCTCTTGGCTTCCTAGTCAGGCAACGAACCAAAATGTACAATGCCATCCATCAAAATGGCTTGGCCTCAGATTCCATGCTGGCTTCTGAGACAAGACTTTGTGGAAAATTTCACCTGAACAACTGCTGCCTCCCGATAAACGATGAGGAAAACGTCATAGAGGAGACCTCAGGGCAAATAGAAAAGGATGCTCCTGTCCCCGTCCAGACGTGAAACAGGCGGAACCCCAGAGACTTATTTGGAGGATGGGTTTCAAGTCCCGAAGGTTTCAAAAGCCTCATGGGAATTGGATCCCTATATTTCAGAGGGTGCTTACTGTTAGCCTGCTTAGCCCCCCTGCTTCTATGGTCTGCCTTAGACCATTCTCAGTCAGAATTGACAGAAGGAGAGAGAACAAAAGACATTCACTCCCATAAGGAAGTGATAACAATATAACCCTCTGATCTAAGATGGTGCTTTGTGAGCCTAGATAGGGGGTCACAGCTTCAAAGGGGGGAATGTGGTAGGGTCCCCTCCCTAACAGAAGGAAAAGAAAACCCTTCAAGGCAACCTGGCTACACGTATGTGTGACAGTATCCCTCAGGACCTTGTAACATGAGACCACTTATCGAGACCGCATCTTCGTAAGATACTATGGATGGGAGAGAGAGAAGTAAGACCTACAGAGAAGACCACTACGTGGGGTTCGGGCTGAGTTCCTTGGGGTAGGAACCGAAGTGGACGGTGCCAGCAGGAATACATTTGCTTTCTGGAAAGAAAAGCCTCAGTGTCAGTTCCCTGTTCGCTGGGATGCTGAGACATTCTTGTGCCTGCTGTTTGCTTTCATCCCAAACCCCTAGGTGTTTCCTTCTTACTCTCAGAATCCAAGCTTGCCTGGGAATCGTGCTCATGTCAGCAGTCCCAGCATCAAACCATTTGCAGCGGAGCTGAGTAACTTCAGCCCTCAGTGTGTTGCTTCTGATTTCCTATTGTGACTAGTTATAATAATTATTATTTGTATAAAACTCATGTGAAGGATCCCTGCTTCTAAGCCTAGGCTTGGGTAAGGTGAAGTCAGTTGGCAAGTTAACAAGGAGGCTTTATTATGCTAAGGACTCACAGATTACTGCAGGCCTAGCTGTTGTCTGGCAGGAGTTGATTTGCCCTCAGGCAAAACATTTACCTAAAGCCAGTTAAGAGTTGCTAGAGAAACATTTTACTCTGCCAGCCTCAAGTATTTGACAATGGGCTGCAGGTGAGTAGGACCTGAAATTTTTGCCAGAGTCAGTCCTGAGGGTGGCCAGCTCCTACTTCAGGAATTCTGGCTGGTCCAGGGTTCCCTGTGTGGGGGCTGCTCTAGGACAAAACACACGGAGGCTGCCTCTTCTCAGACTGCTGAAGTTGTTTTCTTCCTTCAGGGGTTGTATACCTTTTCTCTAAGCACAGTATGTATGCATCTTGCAAAGACTCACAGGATGAAATCATTGCAATTTCCCAAAGTTCCCAGCAAAAATCTGATGCAAACAACCTTCACATTCCATAACATTTCAAAGAATGTTTTGTTTTCTAGACTACATAGAATGTTGACACAATCAGTATAGGAGGGTAAAAAACAGTTCACATGCAATTATAGCATAACTAATGGGTACCTTCTGGTAAATATCAGGGGTTGAAGGGATAAGAACAAAATACACAGGTTTCGATTGAAGGCTCTGGCTACAGCCGAAAGATCATGTGAGAAACATGTTTTTCTCTCAAGTGACTCCCTAAGATTATGTATGATCTAGTGACCATTACTAATGTCTCAACCCAAAAACGACATGAATTACCACATTCCTGAGGGTCGGGCTACACTCTTAGGTTCAAAAGAAAACTCAGAGATTTCTTTGATTCTTGAATTATTTCTCTATTACCTGAGGCAATCTAAAGCCTCCTAAAGGATTTTCTTCTCATTTTCACCATGATCAACACAATAAGTCTCCCAAAGTATTATTCTTAAGGAAAATGGAACCAAAAGAGCAGCCTCGATTGGCTTGGGGAAGGCTTTGGCTTCACCCTGCAGTAACTGCCAAAAGGGGCTTTACATCGGGATGGTTAGTACTTCTCCCTGAATAACAGGGGCTTAAACCTGAGGCCTAGGTTACTGCTTTCTGAGGCCCTACAGGAGTTTTTTCCTCATGGCCCCTCTGCGATTGGGCCTCACTGGCTGTTGGTCTCTTTGAGGCATCTTACCCACCCTCTGGCTAAGTAGCCAGGCTCTGGGGCCAAAGAGGATAATGTAGTTGGTAGCTCTAGCTCCCGTGGCCTCATACCCAGGATCGGCCTTGGGATGCCCTTGTCCCCTGGCGGAAGCCAGGCTCTGGGCAAACGGGCATTGAACCTTAGGCCTTTCCCCTGGCCATAGGCGGCAGGGCTGCGGTCTTCCGGTCTCCGGCAAATTTTATTTGCTTTCCATGTTGCTTTCTTCTTGCACAGAGAGGGGAGACAGAGTGACAGACAGCGAGAGAGTATGAGAGAAACAAGAGAGAGAGAGTGAGACAGAGAGTGAGACAGAGAGCCACAGTCAGAGACAGACAGAGAAAGAGAGAGAATATACACCAGGAGAGGGGCAGAGAGAGAGGAGACACGGAATGTGAAGCAGGCTCCAGACTCTCTGCTCTCTGCGTCTGGAACACAGGGAACTCTGAGATCCTGACCTGAGTTCACATGGGAAGCGACTCAGAAACCCTAGGGACTGCTGTGGTTTTTATGCCATTTCCTTCTTGCCTTTGTTCCTCACATCAGTATGGAGGGCAGTCTGCTTTGGGGGCTCCAGGAAACTGAGTCTGTAGGATTGTGGAGATGAGGCCCCTGCCTTTGTCTTGTCATTTCCTAAGAGACTGTCAACTGATGGAGGCCCTATGTGTTTCAGCATTTGACTTCTGTCCGCTCCCTTGCGCTAGGGCAGCCAGGAGTGCCTGAGGCATGTCACACAGAGCTCTCCTGGGGGTGGGGGCAGGTGATGCTGGCTTATGTTTGGCTCTCAGCTTTCCTTCTGGTCCCTCGTCCAGCAGATGGACCATTCCCATTTACCCAGCCCACGTGTGTGTGTTTGTTCATTCAGAAAAGAGCGAGCTTGCCGGGGCATTGTGCCTGTGTCTTGATTCTCAGAATTCTCCCATGCCCATCTGAGAGGAAGATTTTGGCTTTCTGTGTATCCAGTCCCATGCGCTTCCTCTGTCTTGAAGGAAGTCCCCAGTGTGGGGAAGTCAAGGCCAGACCGAAGAGCAATGTCCCCTCATTATAATTGAGGAGGCTGGCGGAAGCATCCCGACTCTGGCTGAGGGTGGGCAAAAAGGCCCTCGGGCCTTGCCTTTGAGAAATATTTGGACAAGAAAAAGACATAGGGCACGCGAAGGTGGCAGGGGAAATGTTACTGGGTAGGCCGAGCCAGAGAATCGGGAGGAGGCATCTTCAAGCGCAGGGAGATGAGCAACAGAGCTTGCCAGTTTCGGGTCAGTTTTCTCCTATCGTCCACTGAAATGAGAGCCTTTGACCCGTGATGTATGTATTGCGACCCCCTGGCTGATTTCGATAGAGGCCTTGAGTCGCATTGAAATGTGGGAGGGCTCTCACTGCCGTAACGAATGCCCAGGCATTGGTGGCCTGCTCCCACTGCAGCCCTAGGCTAGCCGAGTGCAGTCGGTTTCTGAGATGGCCAAAGAACGATGCACTCCCTGCTAACGACTTTGTGGGGTTTGGCATTCGAGGTTCCCCAGTAGGCCTCCTTCCCGCGCTGCTTGAGATGACTTCATCTGGAAAAGCACATGGTTCCCACATGGGCGTTTGGCTTCCATGAGTGACCAGTGCCTTGGCTGTGCAAGGAAGCCTTCCACAGTGCCTGATTCCAAACACAGAAGTGTGAAAAGTCGTTCCACCCAAACCACTGGTGTCTATCCACTGGAGGTCAGGGCAGGAATGCACTCAGTGCAGGAAGCTCCTCGTCCCTTTCTCCAGTCCCAAAGGAAGTCTGCCAAGCCAGCCCTGCTACGTGCACTGAAGGGTACACCTTCGTTCTTTCTATCTCACAGATGCTTCCCCTAGGCACACTATGCCTCAGGCCCTGGTAGGCTGCGAGAGGGCTCTTGAAAGAACTAGTGCATCAGGTCCAGGTTCCATACACTTGAGAAGCAACTGGGAGCATGGACCTTTGGCCTCTGCGGCAATGGCATCGGTTTCCTGATGGGAAGGACACTTTTGCCTCTGTTTCTGAACGACAAATACAGACCTCCTGCCGCACTGCACTCTCAGGTGTAGGCAATGGAGGTTTCCTTTGACCAGAGCCCTCAGGTGTTTCTTCCTCACCAGACAGTCAGCTTGCCAGGAGCTAGGAGTAGACCAGGAATCTGTCTGGAGCCCGTTCTCATTTGTAATGAAAAACGTTGGTCCTCAGGGTGCTCTTGGCATGTTCTTGCTCTCTTTTGAAACTAGATTCTACGTGGGAGGCATTCAGAGCAAGAGCCTCAGAAGAATATACTCTCGGGCAACGAGGACCTTCCAGGATCCGTGGGTCTGTTTCAGTACACAGCCCAGGTGCAAGCATTGCTGTGGACTTCCCAGGCATTTCCTGAGCCAATGGACAGCCCTCAGTGTCTGGGATCCCAGAGGAGAGCAGGCCCCTCTGTCCCTGGGGGTTTGGTGCTTAGTGGGCTCCAGTCCTTGCAGGGATGGGGAGCCAGCTGACCTCTCTCCCCAAGCTGGGAGAGGTGCCTTCAACCTGCAGATGAGATGGCTCATGCATTTGCACTCTGCAGAGTGCCCAAAGGGACTTTCGAGGCACGATTAGAGCCGGTGGGGTTCAAACACTTGACTCTCAGCTGGGAGCCCCAAAGAGCCAGAGCTGAATCACTGTTGCCCCTGTCCTCTCCTGGGAAAGGGCAAGGAACAGACCCAAAGGCACGACTTGCCCTCTCTTTCTGAAGGCAGAATGCAGGCCCCTTGCTGACGGGGGCCCCAGGTGGAGCCTGTTAAGGGCTCCCTTCACCAAAGCCCTTATTCCTGGGAAGAAGGGGTTGCTTATGCCTGAGAGGGTCAGCTTGCTAAGAGATGGCACTAGTCACTTCCTTGAGCATGTCATATCCTTCTGATTCCTAGTGAGGAACCCTGGCTGCCGGGAATCTATTGTCACCCCTCTGCCTCTTTTGCACACGAGGTCGTCTCCGGGGTCCATTGCATAGAGTCCCTGAGAAGTATATCCTTGGTGTTCGGCTGGGGATCCTAGTCCCAAAGTCAGGACTGTTTCACAGCTTTGGTGACAGGGAGCCCGGCAAGTTGGAGTGAACCCCATGCAGGCATTCAGAAGCCGAGGGTGATGGGAGGGCCCAGCTGACACATTTGCACTTAGGCTGGGCCAGACGACTGGGAGGGGAGCTGGCCTCCTTTCTTGGCTGAGGGGACATGAAATGACACATCCCCTTTCCAGATGGTTCCCATTGCCATTGGAAGTATTGAACTTGGGGCCTCCTCCTGGCCACTGCCTTGCCATGGCTCTAGGTCTAACTGTGTCGCCGTTTAGACTTCGGATCCATGGAGCTGTCACTCCCCAAAGCCCTGCCCAGGGTGAGATTTTGACACAAGCCTGTGCATGTTGGATGTGGTGGGCCCCAAGCAAGGCAGCCCAGCCTCTGCTACTGGCAGCACTTGCGCTTCCTCCGACTGGCACTGACCTTCCATCTGTGGCCCCGAGGTGCCAGCGGGACCACAGGCATGAGGGCTGGGCACAGGTGACCACCACAAGGAGCTTTCTGGGTCAGGGGCCTAGGAGCGAACAGGCATGTGCGTCAGGCAGTGCCTCAGCAAACTCAGTGGCCCTGCAAATCCATTGCGTGGTCTCGGTGTGGCCACCATGGCTTCGGCCTGGGCAGTGCTGACCTCCTTCAGCATACTCAAGTGTAGGAACACTCACAGTTCTGGCTGGCAGGGCCAGGTCCACCACAGCCCCGAGTACAATGGCAGAAGTCGGGGACTGGCAGATAGGGGGGAACCCTTTGGGGCACCACCTGGTGTTAGCCTCCTTAGCAGTTCACTCCTCCCAGCCCACGTTTGGAGGATTCAAAAAGCGCTCTCACCCAGGTACCCTCACATGAAAGGCATCTGCACGGTGAGATGTGTCGAAGGAAGCCAGGAAGAAGCTAGACGAAGGATGTCCTGAGTCCAGAGGCTGGCCCGTGTGCAATATGTCTGCAAGAAATGCAGAGGGAAGTACGAGACCAGGGTAGCCTCGTCCCTTCACGTACCCTGAAGGTTGCGCTGGTTGACAATAAACTGACCTTGCCCTGAGGTGTCTTCCCAGGAGACAGTTATTTCTGTCTCTTCAAGGGGCTTGCACCCCGAGGAACTCTGAGGATCTGCCACGGCCAAATCAAAACAGCATAGGCCTGCTCGGCCAGAAACCTTAGCTGTGGGACACTCAGGAAGACATGAACAAGCAGACAGGGAAACCTTTCCTGCTGAGGAACGAGGGGTCCTGGGGGCCAATATATGCCCCACTCACCACGAATGCACCAGGATCCCCAGGGGAGAGCACAGGCTATGACTGTCCGACAAACACCCGGACTAGGCTCCAGGGAGGGCTCAGGGTGAAAATGGAGCAGACGGGTGAAAATGTGGAGAGGGAGGGCCAGATTTCTGAATCAGGGATTAACCTTCAGATGATGCAGAGACTGATGAGCCTGGCACGGTCTTCCCCAGCTCACAGACTCCCCTAGGAAGGAGATACACCTGTGGGCTTGGCAAACAGTGCCATCTCAAAGTGCCACCTGAAAGCCTTGTCACCTTGAGCCACATCCCCACTCCTTGTCTAAGTTCTCTTATCTCTGAGAGACCTCAGACACTGTCAACACAGCCATCGAATGGCAGGTCCCAGGTGGACTGTACTAGGTATGTGAAAGAGCAGACTGTATTGTCCTTCCCTCAGTCCGGTCAGGGTCATATGTGCTGGAAAGATGTGTCCCTCTTTCTTCGTGCTCCCACTTACCAGAGAAAAACGTTTGGGAGTTCAAGTGTATGGGGACAGGGAGACTCCAAAGAGCAGCGTGCCTTCCAAATTCACAATGAGATAGAGAATCAATGGCCTCCCGAGCGACCAATCCATTCTTGTGGCCCTGCCATCTAGACAGAGGATGGATATTGGGGCCAGTACACTCCCATGTACATGTGAAACCACATAAGTCGACTGCAAGCAGTTCTACAAACTCTAAGCAATGAACCTGCCAGAGCTCTTGGCTTCCTAGTCAGGCAACGAACCAAAATGTACAATGCCATCTATCAAAATGGCTTGGCCTCAGATTCCATGCTGGCTTCTGAGACAAGACTTTGTGGAAAATTTCACCTGAACAACTGCTGCCTCCCGATAAACGATGAGGAAAACGTCATAGAGGAGACCTCAGGGCAAATAGAAAAGGATGCTCCTGTCCCCGTCCAGACGTGAAACAGGCGGAACCCCAGAGACTTATTTGGAGGATGGGTTTCAAGTCCCGAAAGGTTTCAAAAGCCTCATGGGAATTGGATCCCTATATTTCAGAGGGTGCTTACTGTTAGCCTGCTTAGCCCCCCTGCTTCTATGGTCTGCCTTAGACCATTCTCAGTCAGAATTGACAGAAGGAGAGAGAACAAAAGACATTCACTCCCATAAGGAAGTGATAACAATATAACCCTCTGATCTAAGATGGTGCTTTGTGAGCCTAGATAGGGGGTCACAGCTTCAAAGGGGGGAATGTGGTAGGGTCCCCTCCCTAACAGAAGGAAAAGAAAACCCTTCAAGGCAACCTGGCTACACGTATGTGTGACAGTATCCCTCAGGACCTTGTAACATGAGACCACTTATGGAGACCGCATCTTGGTAAGATAC